>JAOBYE010644406.1:22738-42019 GCA_025403585.1 Parazoanthus swiftii
CAGTACAATACAGCACAGCACAGTATAGCACAGTACAGTCCAGTACAGTCCAGTACAATACAGCACAGCACAGCACAGTACAGTACAGTACAAAGCAGTACAGCACAGCACAGCAGAGTACATTAAAGTACAGTGCAGCACAGTGCAGCACAGCACAGTACAGCACATGTGATGGTGTTGGTATGAGGACAAATTTGGGTTTAACTGGGCCATGTGCGGACCTTCTGTTACCCTTTGATAAGGAAGTTTGTGAAAATGACCAGATAAAGCAATAGAAAACGAGTTATTAGAGTTATAAACTTTATTTGATATGCATCAGTATACCTTGAGCATTGAAGAATTTGACTACTATTGGGTGAGTTTTTTTAATTATTCTGGAAAAACGCAGGCTAAAACTACGATTTGTGGTTTAGAAATAAAACGCCGAACGGAAGCGAGGAAATACAAACTTTCTACTTATATTTCTCACATATTTAAAACATACAGATAAAATAAACGGCCGAATTGGATCAATTGAAATTCGCTCAAGTTATCAATCATCATTCTTCATAAGTGTCAGAAAAGACACTTTTGTATCTAGCAGCATTTAAAGTGATATCAAGTATTCCAAATAGACGCGGGGAGTTGTACTGCATGGTGCTGTTAGAATTTTTCCACTTGTATCCGGCACTGCCGAAGACAACCCGAAAGATGGCAAGATTTGCAAGTTAAAGCAAAACAAAGTTTTTTTTAAAAAAAACACGAAACGTTTAACATCTGGAAAATCTGTTAGTTAATCGCAAAGCTCTGTGTGTTATTTTTCCTAAGGTCATTGACCAGTATACATAGGGGCGTCGTTCCTTTATCAGATGCAGCTGATATCAATTCTCTAAACATCCTCCCGATCCTTAAATAATCACAAGACATCAAAATTCACTTTTTCTTTCGTTTCACAAGATGTGAAAAAAGGGCTTGCAAGACGAAATAAGAAATCGCGCATCCGTTTTTTGAATGTTGTCATATGGTGTCATTTAGATTCCACGTGGTCGAGTGGTGCTACCAAATTGATGGAAAATTAGAGGAACTGATATTTAATCGTAACTTACTTTAATTACTGCCAACATTCTGTTCATACCCTCTGATATGTCAGATTTTCCTTACTAAGCAAACATATGATAGGACTGTGACACAATGATGGATGCATTCAAGAAGCCGCTAAATGTTGGGTTTGTCCGATAACCTTGACTGCAGTTCCATATACTCGACAAATCCATAAGACTCGCAGTGTTTCAGCAGATTTGTAGCGTTTCTTCATTGTTTCTTTGGCCGTTAAAACAGAGGTCCTTGCTACAAAGACGACGTGAGTACATGTCATATACTACCTTTTTGCAATGTTGATTCCTCTGGTGGTACACCGCCCTAAGGCAAATCTTCTTGTAGTTTAAACACACAATGCGAAGTTGAAAACAGTGAATTAAGCTCGGATTTGAGCTACAAGGCGATAATAGTAATGCGATTTTCAGACTGATAAAACGTTAGATTCAGAAAATAGTATAGCAGATGTAGTACTTTCTGTCGAAGAATGGAACTGTGTGTGTAATTTTAGGTTTGGAGCATCTTGGATACACGCTTCCTGCTGATAAATTAAATTTTAGTATTCATTTTAAATGAAATTGTCTTGTAATCTAACAAGACAAACTAAATGTTTCAACTTTTGGTTCTTAACTGAAAATAGTTTGACAAGTAGAAAAAAAAAGTTAAACCTGGTTTTTATTCTGCAGATGCAGGAAGATAACTAATTGAACTGCATACGTACGACCTTTGGCAAACTTGGTGTCATTTCTGCGTCGAACCTTTACCGTATTTGTATTAAAAAAACTGGCATTAAACACGTGACCTTTTCGGTCCAAATTTACCAACCAACACATACCTCACCTTAACAATATCAACACAAAATATTTAATGACATTTAGTTGAGAAAATAGAGGAATTGATCATCATCTACTCCACAACGTCGAAGATGAAGAGTAAAACTCTTTTAATCAATTGGTATCAAACGTTTAAAAAAACAGGCAATGAGAGTTTAGCAACACATCACCTGGCAACAACAAAAATTTAGGCAAATTTCAAAAAGTACTATTCAGTCAACATTTGCAGTAGGCCCAGCAGAGTAGTTCAGTGCCGGCTTTAGATGATATAAGAATATTGAATACTGAGCTGCTGTGCTTTTAAACGACAAACTGGATTTTAAATCTTTAATTGAACTGGGAGAAATTGTTGACACCAATTAACAATCGAAACTTTGAGCTTTTGCGCAAAGTTGTATTGGGAAGAAATGTTATTTAACAAACAACTCAGCAAAGTATCGGGTGAGTTGTACAAACGGTCAGGTTTGAATAGTTATCAAGGAATCAACAAAATGTCTAACCATCAAACTTTTGGGACTTCTTCAACGATCTTCAATAGAAAAGACAGGAATTAAGCCAACATTTTGAGCATAAGCGCCTTGCCCAGAGCAAAAACTATATGCGGATCAAAAATTTAAAACAAAGTATTGGCAATAGTTGGAATTTGTCATCATCATCATCAACTTAGTTTAACACGGTACTGCATGATGTATTTACAATAAGTTATGCTCTCCTATAGAGCCATGTGTAAAAACACAAATTCAACAACATTAGCATTACGATTACGTGCGTATTCCAGCAAAAACTTTCAAGGCCAAAATACTTGACTTAATAATATATTTACCAGCGAATTGTTCTTTGATTTCGTTGGTTAACTGGGAAACCGCTATGGAAATTCTAAAAGGCTTGATTTGTCCTTTTGACCGGTACATTATTTGAGCCAAGGGCAAGATGGAGGTTGTATCAGCTTCCCAACTCTGAAAACAGCACTGTCCAACCATTCTGTAAGCAAACTCCCATCCTGCCTTCACCGTGAAGACATGAATATTCTCGTATTTTCTGCTTTTATATATGTGTGGTTTTTATGTAATTATTTTACATAAATGGGAAGGTTATCAATTAGGACCATGCCCTGTCACCTTATCCCTGGTACATTTTACTTTTCATTTCAAAAGATTTATCGTTACTTTAAATCTGTTAACCAAACTAAGTACATGGAAATAAAGGATTGAAGAAGTGAGGGTGGAACCTAGCCAACGGTTTAGATAATCTATACGAGTCTGACGCGTCTTAGTCTTGTTTTTGCTTATCATCTGACAAATATTCTGGGAGAAGAAATCCCTAATTTATTTACCGAAATCAGAGTTCTCCAAAATTTGTTGCACAGAATTAAAGAAGTAAAAACGTGTTAAAACTGTTTGTTAAATGCATAAGAACAAATGTTAACCAATCGTACAACATAAATTGTTGAAATTAGGGAAGAGATAGAACCTTTTTTAAAAACATAATTGCGTTTAACTTCAACTGAAGTTTCTCAATCCTTTGGGTAACATTTTCGGCCGCCAATTGAAATCTGAGCTAAAAATAACTTGAATCACAATAAGGAAAAATGGAACTCTTTCTTCAAACTTGTGCCCAAGCTACCAGCGGTTACGTTCAAAAGAGAAGATTTAATGGCAACACCGACCTTGTGGCATCAACTGGGAATTAATATTCATACGTGTGATTACAAAATCGAACGAGCGCTTAGCGTGGATTCCATTTGAACTCACAAGTTTGATTTTGTACCAAAATTGTACAATAACACAAAGTTCAATACCAATTAGTTAAATCCATTTTTGAAATCGAATTCTTACAAGCAAATTAAGATAATGTTTTTTGTTAACGTTTGAAATGGTTTTGCTATTTCAGCTTTTTCTCCTTTGTTTTTGGTTGTTTCAAATATTGCGATTAGTAGCAGTAACCATACTATTGCGAAGTTCAGTTTGGAACTAATTTGCACGAGACTGTTTTTCAAAGTTTTTCAAAATTGCGTGAACCCGGAAGCTTTCATGTATATGGTTAACTCTGTGATCAGTGTTGGTGGTAACTAATCAGAATGCGGGATTCAAAATGGCAATAATTAAAGTCGAAATTGTTGGATTGGTCTTGATGTTACCACAGCAATAACAACACCAAAGTTGTGTTATACTGCTCAAATTATGGAAAATGTCAGTAGTTCGTGTAAAACCGTACACGGATACAAATCCACCCTGTGTTTCTAAAGACAAGGCTCCGCTTGTTTCCAATAATAATTTCACCGGCATGTCAGTGTAATGGTTAAAGTTTTCATTTCTTGCAACACTACACATTGTCAGGTGTAAGTTCGTTTATTTTTTCAGAAATCTTTTATTTATGTAATAGACTTTTAGAACTTTCCGTTTAACATTTATGATTGGCTCTTTAGAGTTAAATATACGTTTTTAATTCAGTTAGATCTAGAATAGGCTTCTCCTAGTTATAGTAGCAATTTTATCCCCAAGTTATTATTAACAAACATACAGAAGTACAGTTATTAATAATAAATATATTAGTCTTACTATTTATTTATTTATTTATTTATTTATTTATTTATTTATTTATTTACTTCGTTATTTGTTTGTTTATTTTTCGGCGGAGCATGTGCCGTCATTGTACAATCATGAACTATTTTATGGTACAACGGTGGCATTTAAAGCTATAAATACCGTTGTAAACTGTTTGTTCATCAGAAAATGCCAGCTTTTCCTTTTTCAGAAACCCCTTAAAAGATCTTTGACTATACATTTAAACCAAAGGCGTAGCTACCTCCAGAGTCGCTAGGCAAAAATGCATTTGTCTACAGAAAACCTTTGGCAAGAAAAACTAATTTCCTCTTCGCTGGAGTGGAGGTGAAAACTGAGGTCTGTCTACACAGAATTCTTATCAAAAACAATCTTCTTGCCTACCACTACACCGCTGTAACTTAAGTATGGTTTTTACGTTTATTCCTGTTCTATAAACCGTGTGCTGCTCAAAGAACATCTGATTAGGTTGTTTGATGTTCCTGTTTCTTCTTAGCGTTAATAAGAGAATAGATTGCCAGAAGGTCCATTGAAGGTCCACTCTTTCCGATCCGGAAACTGTTCCCATGCAAGCAGAACTTTTCACTTTTGACAGAGGTCACGTCACACAGTTTACATTGTTCCGATAATCAGATGATGACCTCTGACCATTTTTGGCTTCAAAGTTGGAAAAACAATACCGGTTTGTTGTTCTACGTGAACGACGACAAACTTAATTTTTTGAAAAAACTAAATTCTCCACGGCCCGTGAAAGTTTTACTTATGAGCAATTGTATGTTGTGAAGCGAATCCAGCTCAAGGGTTTGATACGGGTAATTCGTTCAAGGCAGTCAGAAGTCGGCAACAGAACTGAGAAGCGATGGAAAGCTTTCCCCGGCTATCAATTTCAAACACAACTACATGTTATGTTACGAATTGCGCGCAATGCGACAAGACATCAATTCATAATTTTTTCAAAAAAATCGTGCAAAAACAATCAACTAAAACATTTCGAATAGAATGAACGTAAGAACCAGTCACTAGTTTCGGCAATCTGGGCATAAATCGAGGCCGTAGAGGAAGGTGATTTCTCAATTTGCTAATTATGCAATTCATCAAAGCTATTGCCAAAAAACATATATCCTATCAACTTGCTGCAGCCGGACATTCATACTGATCAGAGACGTGCTTGTCAACTCTATATCTTACAGGAAATTAAAAAGCTAATAAAAATTAAATAATAGATAAGGTATATCTGTATATATGAATACTAATAAACCTGTTAGTAAAAAGGAATATTAGAAATTTTAAACTCATTGTAAGACGATTTGTTTAAGCTTTCGTCTCTGCTGGAGTCTTGTTTACTGAACAAAATGTTATGTTTTCGAACAAGAAGCTGGAACGATTTGGCTATACTGATACCATTGCAGTTAGCACAGGAGTTGACAGAGCTAACAGATTTGTATCTGCTGAAATTTTAACATACTCATTTTACAGAAACCGCGCTGTATTTTCCGATATACATTTGCCTAGCCTTGGGGAAGTAAAATAATGTTGAAATAACGTCGAAATAACGCTGCGTTAAGTCGTTAACTGACTTATTACCAAGACATATCAATATTGAATAGAGAAGCTACCTAGGGCAGTATTAGAAAAACCTTTAATATATAAAAGCGGCATGCCTGATTATCTGCTGAGCAGTGGCAAATTGCAGTATTGCGCTCTACAAGCTTCCGTTTTGCAGACAGGATCTTTTTCATCACGAGCATTACTAAAGAAATCTCCGAATTACGGCGTACATGCAGCACCACAATCATATCGCGTGTGCTGGCCATTACGGGGATACGAAAACCACGCACGATTCTTGTAATCTGAGAGTTTAAATTCACTTCAGGGAGTCTTCCATCACACGAACATGAACTGGAAGTCACTGTCGTGTACACTTGTTCAGTGTTTCTGCTGCATTGCGATCGCCTGGTAGTATATAGTTCCTTATTTAAGAAAAAGGATATCCTTCAATCAATCTCAACTCAATCAAACCATACCGCAACTGTTATTCGATGTCATGGATATACAAATACTACAAGCTATAAAGATTTCCCTACCAGATTTTCCAACGCCGCCTTCGCCAAAGACAATTATTTTGAACGGTTCGCCTTCGCCGCTCTCCTTCATTACACACTCAGAGAGATGAACGAAACTTCGGCTAATTCCGAGACGAAATCGGGAGTTGTGAATTTGTCCAGTGTTTGGCGGTGATGTCCCTTCTTTTCGTGCTCCCTACAGTTAAAGGTGTTTGCAATGAAACCTTCTGTAAATTCTGCATCAACTCTCTACTCTTGGAAAAGGCTAGAGTAGTAGAACAGATTAGTCCAACTGTAGAGGAAGTTGAACGACCTTCCTTCGCGCATTTCACTTGTTTACAGCCATGACTAATCAAGAAAGACAACACCATCTCCTCTTTCACCGCGTGATCTGATCAGATGTGTGTCAAATTTACTAATAATGCTACTTAGAGATTATCACCTCATAATGTACAAGGCCCAGAATTCAGGCGATGCAATGATCAAAACATTTGTAAATCTTGATTGATTTTAGAAGTTGCAACCAAGTTAAGGAAACATTGCTAAAGGAAAAGTAGTTAGTTCCATTAAGTTCAGTTCTTGTTAATATAATATTTCTTTTATTTAGCCACGGGCAATGATCCGGACGTGACGGAAATTCTAATAGAATCAGAGACAACTGCAAGATGAAAAAATGTTCTCGCTGCGAGACACTTCAGTAGTGACAATGATCGTCAAATTGCTGGCCACTTGTCAGCACAGAAAACCATGGTGATGTCACCTGGTGACTCAAGGACATGCAGACGGACCATATTATCTTGTAGGGGTAGGGCTGGAAGAATTCGAACGACTTTCTTGCAACTGTTTTTTCTCTGTAGCCGCAAGCTACACACTTTTACCTCTCTTTTCCCATTCTTTCGTTTTATACAGGGAGGCCTTACAAGGTGATATTTGTTCGTAATTCCCCCTTCCCTCCTCGTTCGATCTAAACAAAGGCAAATTTAACTTACATTCTTCGCTAAAACTGTTGGTTCTAGCTCGGAGTTTGTCGGTCTTGAGGCAGGTGGCAGGGCACTTGATAAGTCAAGTTTGAAAGCTTCTGTATCACGAAAAAGTTAGATTACAACTGAATACATGTGACAATGCAGAGAATGCGTCAATGGGTCGCTTTCCACTAGCTTCGACTTAATCCGTATTCCTTAAATATTTCACCACTGATTTTGATTTACTACTTACACCACTAACCTTTAGTTCTTAAATATAAAAATCCAAGTATTATCTGTCTTTGTATGTCTATCAGTTTAGATGTTTCTGTCCGTCTTACTGTCCGTATCTGTTTTGATAATCTACTCATCTTGCACACTTTCCAAAAGAATATCACAAGCTATCGCTTTGTTCGATTCTAATGGAATCCAATGCTAACACTTTCAGTTGCGGAAAATAGTAAAGCGAGCATTAAAATTACAATCAGTCTAAGTGAGACTTCCTTTTGTAATAAAAATTGATGCCCGAGGCTATTTTCTTGATCAATTGCTTTGATTGCCTGATTCAGTAAGGTACTTCTTCAGTTGCCGGTACCTAGAGTCTAGACTATTGACTGTTTTTCATTTTGCTGTGCCACTGAACTTTACAAAAGCTTTCTTGTACATCATGATGAATTTGTGCCAGTTTTTGTTATCTGGCGTTGAAAACACATTACCTTGTCAACCCTTGTACTCCCATCGGAAAATGTGTTTCCATAGCAACTTGCCAGGGCCTTAAATACACCCTATTATTGGCATTTGACTGCATTTTGCAGCAAAAGTAGAGGTTTAGCCTCCTATTTTGTTGCATGGAAATTTTCGCTTATCAAGCAGTTGTTTTACTGAAAGTTTCAAAAAATTCTGTCAAAAGGGTTTTGCGCCACCTTAACATTTCAAAATATTAAGGAAACGCCAAAACTTCTTGAACGATTTTATCAAAAAAGATATGTAAATGTGCTTCTTGGTGAGCAAATGATTTCGAGGCAATAAAAAAAGGAAGTTCACCGACTAATTTATATGTCGAATGCTAGAAATAAGGTGTATGCAAAGCCACATTAAGTTGACATGGCAACCAAAATGTCTGTGGGAGTACAAATCGTTGATAAACTGAAACGTTATTGTAACATCAGCTTTTAGCAAGTATCACTTTTCCATCTCTTTTTCTATAAACAAGTGCGCCTTTCATAAAGTTCAGTGGCAATGTAAAACGAACCACCTTAAAAATTAATGAAAAAGATGTTCGACTGGCAAAACCATTCACGAAAAGGATTTGATAATTGTGTACCAGTTGAAAGTTTTAGATAAGTTAAATTTAATCGCAGGAGTTACGCGTCAACATCATCCAGCGCAAAAATGAGTTGTCCGTACAAAATGTTTGATGTTTCAACGACCACAATGTTTTAATCCGCCTTCTAGATCCTACTCTACTTTTGAACAGAATGTTAAACATTATTTGAATATCCCTGCTAATTATCAGCCTCCTTTCCTAATTATGTTCTGCCACTCTTTATCCATGTTTGCTAGTTAATCTTTGTTTTGTTTGTTTATAATTATGATAATAAAAATAATAATACGGTATAATAATAATAATAATAATAATGATAATTAGACTCCCTTCAGTGCCTTTATGGCGCCATGCCCAAACGGATTAGCAGTCTTGAACATTTATCTTCCGAAGCGGGAAATTTAAATGTCGAGTTTGTCAATTCTGTTATCACGTCGTGGTGAAAAGTCAAATTTTGAGACAGACTCTTAATGTGCCAAGCGAAGTAATAAGTTTAAACATAGTTAATAGAGCGAAATGGTTATGAAACTCGGCCAGTTTCTTTGTTACAGGTTTTTGTTCTCTCTATCTCTTTTGTTCGTTGGCCTTGACGGGGACAAAACACAGAAGTTATTGAAATGCATATGAGCATTTATCCATGCAGTTAAGAATATTTGTGCTCACACATTGAACAAAGCAATGTGCACCGTCACGGTTCGTTCAACCTAAGACAAAGCAGCTTTTTACCCTCCTTTTAAAGTATGATGAGCTTTACAACCAGTTAGTTATACGAACTGTGGTTCAAATATTGCTCAAGTCTTATTTGACTGACTACAAAGAAAGCACAGACTTCTCAAAGTATTCCTAGACAGCAGGTAGTCAATATAAAAGCTGGGCTCCAAAGCCATAAGCAATAAAAAATAATATCCCATATGGAGGTAAGACCTAGCCTGCAAGCCGGCTCTCCGTAAAACGGGGCCAAAAACTTTAAAAGTTAGAGGAGCGAGCCGCTCCTATATCCTTATAAAGTTTTTAGCCCCGTTTTACGGAGAGCTGGCTTGCAGGCTAGGCAAGACTATGCGATATAGACTTTTGGTAAATTTAGAAAGCTTCTTATGCATGCCTATAAATTGACGAACAGTGCATGCCGGCTTGTTTACAACAGGTTTATCAATACATTAGGGTGGTTTAGCATACTGAACGTTTCACTATAAAGTTGAATTAACACCTACCTGGGTACTCTCAAACGCTTCCACATGTTCATCGGCAAAGATTAACTTCAGATTATCAACCCTTCGGTCTTCCTCAGGCAACATTATCAGCTTTATTGCGGCAGGCTGTAATCTCGTGTTGAGAGTATCGCCATATGCAACGATTCAGCGTCCTATAATTGCATAAAGCTTATTCTCATGTAAATGTTTATCAATTTAGGAACATTTCCGAGATGATTTTTGGACTATGTGCATCATGTTATCCTTCACCACTTCGTTTAGCGAGAGTTAAGTCTCGACACTTCCATTTTTTGCTACGAGGGGTTGTGAAAACATTCCAACTCGACATCCATGCGATTCGATTACAATAGGACATTTACACGATGCTTTGTCCGCTCTCTTTTTTAAAATAGTGCAAATTGTTTTACTATCCTCATGAGGGAACAAATATTTAAACAGAAGAGAAATCTTTCAAAGCATCGTGGTAGTTGTAGTCAGTTGACAGCATTAAGCAAATGCCCTATTTAACCTCTACAAATTAATACTAGCCAGGGCGTTTGAGCAACTATGCAGCGCGATTTTGTCTGCGAAAATGGCGCAAAACCGGAACGTCCTCATTAGGGAGGACAATGCACTGCACATGAACATGCACCAAGCTAGCCACACGTTGGTCGCAACCGAAGTTTTAAAAAACAACGTGAAAAACAAAGGTTTTGTTCCTTTGAGGGTTTTATAGAGAACGTGATGGTCCATTTAGTCGATAGTACGGATTGCCCCGTTGTTAAAGGAGAACTGCATAATTTGCTCTATCCGCACTTCTTTGTACAAAGAACAATAAAAACTAATTGATGGTAAGCGCGAAAGTAGAAAAGAGATAAGTTCGTAAGACACTGTCTGACCCGTAACTGTATAAAATATAGCAACTGTTTGGAGTACATAATTACCCAATGGCAAAATTTAAAACGAATACACGTATGACCTCATTAATTTTCTTAACTGAACAGGATGCACTAAGTTGAAACTTTTGTTGAAGACTACTGAGTTACAGTAATTCGGGTTGATATAATACTTTGGCAACTGAATGCGGGGTATCCGCTCTAAATCAAATTTAACAAACTTGCTAGAGCCCAATGGCTAAACTGCCAAAAGCCATTTGACTCAAATTAACGTACATATTGTAGTTACACTGTGTTTACATTGCACCTACATCGTTACTTATATGTTACATAATTATTTAAGAAGTATTTAAGAAATCTTGGTAAATATCATGCAGAGAGTTGTAATATCCTTGTCGCGTGTTTTGCTTTTAGTTCCCATTGCTTTGGGTAAACAATTTTTATCAGGTAACAGAAAAGTTTTTATTCTGGAAGCTACAGCGTGAAATTAAAAAGAAGTTCCAGACATTCTGAAAGTGTTGGTGTTCTGCATCTCTGATGATTTTTCAAGTTTTGCTTCGCTTTTTTTTTATGAGAACCAAATAGTTTGGCTAACAGAGGCTCATTGTTCCTAACCTTTTGGGCATTTCGACCTCAAGTTCCTCTTAAAAGCCATTGTTTCTAACGAACCAATGTTTTATCGAAGATGTCTCTTCAACTAAAACGTTTCCACCTGTAACCTGTTTTGAGATTGTTGATCAGCACATAAGAAATGGAGTTCCAAGTAACTTTCTTTGTATAATCGGTTTTGCATGGTTAAACGACTATGTATGAAGATATATGTTGCGAAAGCAATATTAAACCTAAAGCTTTATTGTTTTATTACTTGTATATTTTGTCTTGAAAACATTTATGTTAAGGCTGCACATCCTGTTACAAGTCTTCCAAGCATCAAATTGCTCCGTAAAATTGTTCTTTAACTTTGGACAGTCTGAGCCGTCATTGTTCTTATAAAGTTGTACTTTTGAAAAAACTGTGTCAAGTCTTTGCTTGCCAGTAAATTGTTCCAAATGGATAACCAGTATTCTAATTAACAGAAATCGAAAGTGAGAGTTTGCGATATTGATACAAAAAGCGACTGCGAACAAATAGAATATTCTCACGGCTTCCGGATATTCTTTGATCAACAGTTCCTGCATTTTCACATTTTCAAGCGTTAGGAACGCTGATACAACTTTTCTTGAGGTAAGTATATAGTACATTTTGTTTCAACTTAGTAAATACCTAAAACATTTCTTTTTCAGTACAAATTTTCGTGGTCTCTTTAGACAACATTTAAGAGATGTTCTCATTAGCACTACACGCTCATTATCAAAAATGCAATTAATGTGTGCACAACCGCACAATTCAGTCAAGTTCCGATTAAATTCTATTTGTTTACAATTAATCCAGCTAATACAAGTGCAGACACAGAAAAACAACTTTAAACCCTGAATTCAGAGATGTTATATTTATACAAAGAAGTTTAACTCCACGGTAAGACCTTCCAAATAACTTGATATTCAGTTCCTGCTAAAGAAGACCACAGGTATATATTGGTAGCTCATTTTGTTTGTAAATCGGAATGAATCAGTATCATTCTTAGAAGAAATCTGACCAGCAACTCACTCAAAGCATTAACAACCGCTTGTTTCAGTCCTCTTTATACAAAAATGTCCTACAAATTTTGATTCAATTTTGCTTCACTGATATGTTTGGTCCTACATTAGCTACAATTTATGCTAGCTATTAGTGATTACGGCAGACTCGATTTGCCGTAGAACCGGAGAACCAACAAGGTCAAGGATTGTATCAGACTGAATCGCACCAAATGTTCTCAATATATCATGCAAGAACAAACACTGGGAACACAGTGTAGACTAGTAAATGTTTGTTAATATGCTGCTCATCTGGTTCTCACCACTTCTACGCCATTTAGAACTGGTCAACTGCAACAGAAAACTATTTAACACTGATCCTCAATATGAGTCCTGATACTGAAGATGTTTAGGTCAGTTTCTTGTCGAACAAAGTCTATGAAATTGGCACTATTTTTGTCAACCAATCTTTCAGACGTTTTCGGCTAGAATCTCGTATGGTCATGAGTCCAAACTGTCTTCCGGCCTAGAACTTTTATCAGCAGCACATATTGTGGTCAATTGCGAGAATATTGCCTTAAACTAACTAACTGTTAAAGAAACGAAATGGTTTTACAAAGCTGATTTAAAAGAGTTACTGCACGGTATCAAATACGCCGGTCAGTTAAGATGCATGTATTGAGCAGTTGAAATATTTGACTGAAGAAACTCGAGTTCCATGCCATTTTACAATCGCTTTTAGGAAGGGAATATTGTTTTTTCCTTTTTTCTGGAAACTGCTTTGTCGGTTATGTTTGTGGCACTTAACTTTTAGTACGGTTAGAGTGAGCTGTTGACAGAACGGAATAATCACTTGTTCATACAGGCGGAGATCTAATATATATTCAGCTATTCTTAACAATGTCTAAGCAAGCATACTGTTTTTCTTATTGACTTTCGTCTGGGAACTACTTTATTTCCATCAGCGGTTATTTCTTTACTTATTAATAAAAATAAATTTGCTAGCAAAGTCCTACTCGCATTAGGATTTGCAAAAAAAAAGGTATATACCAGCAAAACAAAATGTTCCTGTGTTTTTTTAAAAAAAAAACATGCTTGCTTTGCGATGACAGTTTTTTTCGTTCAGTTTTTTTAATTCTACATTAAAATAAAATACGAAATACGCTACCAGAAGAGTTTTGCTGAAACCAAGTATACATGCAATGGTGTTTCATAAGGAAGCTCACTTGCGTCTATTTTTCAAAAATACAAATTTTAAAATTATAGCCACTGCGCCACGCCCCATCCAAAAATTTCAGTAATAATTTTGACAGTTGACAGTGTTAACCTTCTAAGACAAAGATGAAAATTAGCTTCCGCAAAGTGATTACAAAAAGTGAAAAACTCTTGTTATTTAGTCAAACAATACAACGGTAGCTTTTTAAAGATGTTGTAAGAAGAGAGGTGTATTCACAGTATCACCAAAAGCAAAAACTTCAAGGAGCAACAACTTTTTTTACCTTCCTTCGCGAGGAACTCTCCCTTTTCAATCCTTTTTAATTTTTAAATACATAACAACTTTCACACTAAAAGTTTGTTAGTTCACGTAGTGGCTGGACTCTAGTTACTCAGATATTATCTCACGTGAGGTGTCATATCAATAAGTATACATTCTGGTGAAAAAGAAGAATTCGTTTAGGATTTGCCTCTAGTCAATATCCACCGTGTTTGTGCATATATGGAATTTCAGATTGCAGGGAGTTTCTGCAATTAAGAATAATAAGCCACGGTCAAAATTATTTGGTTTATAAACTGAAGGTGTGAGTTTTTTTATTTAGTGTATAAATGAAGATTAAGCTATGATTGCCAGGAAAAGCTCGACACTTTTAATATCCTACGAAAATGGATTAGCCGATGTATCTCGAGAAGTAAACACTCAAAAGGGTTTTACTCCCACCTCATAGTGAATATATTGTTAAATGATTACCTGATTTTATAAAAAGCTATCAAATCAACTTGTGGAGGAGCCGAAATGGATGATATCTTCAAACAGGTAATGAATTACAGTCACATTTGTTAGTTATATATAACTGTGTTTCAATCACTGAAAACAGTTCGTGTTTTGTTTTGTAAACAGGTATGATCGATAAATTTTGCCTCATTTCAGACAATTTGACTCCCCGCAAACTGGTAACAGATTTTTTGATCTCAAATCATGACATGATGACAGTGGTATATAATCTAAGGTTTCTTGCTTTACACTGACTTGTCCTTGTTATCACTCGTTAGTTCCCATGAAAATGAAGTATGTTTAATTACTGTCAGCCTGGCGTGCTGAAAGGTTTTCTATTTTTATATTTGTAAGATAAAACTAAAGGATTCATTTATCCTGAATATCTTTAAATAATTTTCATTAAGAATATCTTTAAATAATTTTCATTAAGACCGGCATTTTGCAACTGAGTCTGTGATGTTGTTTTGGAGACGAGGGAGCGGAATTTCGAGTCCATTAATAAGTCAACTGAAAAACAGCCGACAACAGGTGAACAGCAATCTTTTTGTACGGAGTTTAGTACAAGGTACATGAAGTAACCAGTGACACTTAATCAAGTTAGAATACATTGAATAAGTATGTACGGAATGTTATTTGGTGCATACGGCACAGACACCTGATAAGCGGTAAAACGAAAGAATAGAAACTCGCAAGGTACGATGGGAAACAAAATATCATATATCAAATCCACCCAATTATACAATCAGATCAGTGCCAGTGGTTGCTCTCTTGTTGTTTATTAAAGCGAAACGTGTCATGGGTTGTGCTAGCGGAGGGGAACTGAATCGATCGGCTACTTGTGCTATCAATTGAGATTTCCCATATAAGAATTAGAGAAGTGTAACACAAAAGCGTCTTTTGTGATTTATTTACTTTTCAATAATGCACCGTCTGCCTTCAAACGTTATATACAAATAGCAAAAATCATAAAGAAGTAATAACCAATTTACAGCGGAGTTAAACCATTTGAAGTCAAAATAGTTTTCTATGGGAAAAGATTTTCCCGCCCAAAATATATACTTTTAAGAACAACTTCGTAACAGAACACTAAGACTCAGAGTTCAGATTGCCAGTAAAATAAATACAAAGTAAAAACACTCTCAAACCGAGGGTTAGAAACAAGTTGATCTGTATATTTTCAAACGAAGTGATGAAGTTTTTTGAGTAAACAAATAAGCGCTTTAACGCAATCTTTTCCGCAATAAACTGTAATCTATCGGGCAGCATAAATGCATGATTGCACATACGTGATGATATTCCCAAAATTCAAGAACATTAACCGAATCCATATTACAAGACGAGAAACACGTTCAAGATGGAAATCCATCTGACAGAGATACGTCTGATATAAGCTTAAGGACGGTATATCCGTTTTGAAAAACACGACTGATACGAATTCAAGACTAAGAGATGGAGTCTAAGGAGGAAGACTGGTACGAGCACAAGGACCTTTTCTTTGCTTGTGCGCTGATACTTTTCTTCCGTCTGAATCGACGGGAAAATAAAAGGACGGCTTAGAAATGGGAAAACTCCCTTCTGCCTGATTTACATGAAAAGAGTTTTTCGTTTGAAGACGATTTTCTCGTCTGAGACTGATTTCCCGTATCAAAAATGAACTTGGCCAATAAGAGCTAGTTTCGGCAAAATACCAGATCGGAACAAAGTGGCTACATCAGCCAATACTCTTTGAGTGGCGAGCTTGGCATAAATCCTTGAACACAAGCCAAGTCCCCTTAATATGTCGAAAGCCTGAGGAACAGCACGGTTAATGCTGCATCTACATCACGTATTGCTGTCCACAGTCACACTAGTTTACATGCGTTTGCCGATAGACTTAAAAAATTGCTATCACGACACCATCACAGTTTTGGCGGTGAGCATGTAAATTCCAATATATACCAGACTGACCAGCCGCACAAAGAACGAAGCTCTATCTGTAACAACAATAGTCAAGCCTTTATAGGTTACGGTTTACATCTCAATAACACAATACTCTATCGATTAAATAAAATTTACTGAAAAGACAGCGATTTATAAAACTTAATTTTAACTTATTACTCTGGGCAATAAGTAGTCATGTCCGCGTTTTCGCAGATTTCTGTCCGCGTTTCGCGTGTAATTGTTAGCAGTAACCCATTTAGGCTACTTCCTGGATGCATGGATTACATTTTCCCACAAGTTCATGTCAGCTTTATAAACTAAATCTGAAATAGAGATCCTGTACTTCGTAGTTACACATTGGTAAACACTGGCCATAGAAGACTGAATTTTTTGAGCCAAATCGTTTTGATTAACAAGGGTTTGTATGGTAAGTTTGATTTTTACCGTATGAACTAAGTTGGGTGGAAAGGTGAGCTTTCGAGCGCTAGTAATTCCGCTTGCTTAATCTAACGAAGGGCAAACCTTTGTTTGGATCAGACCACGCAACGAAGGTTGGTGAAAGAGTTTAAAAGACACAACTTTATGATTAAGTCATGAGAACAAAATACCCCAACATAATGACCGAGTGAGAATACCGGTGAGGGTTATTTACTGTGTTTTAATGCTTATAATACTGATGTAAAGTGCTTTGAGAAGTATGTGCCAAGAAAGCGCTGCATAAACTCTGCAGTTTAGTATGTATTATCCCAAGCAAGCGGACAGATGTGTTGTAATAATGAAAGCGAAGAGGTTCGGTAGGAATTAAGAGTTGAATTGTTGTCTGTGATGACAAATTTGATTGGTACTGATTTAAATTATAAGTAGTCACGATTTTTCAGTACCGCACTTCCAAGCTACAACTAAAGAGTGACGCTATCGAGTATGCATACAGGTGCACGTTTGTCTCTGTTGTTTGAGTCTCCATATTAAGTGACTAGCTATAAATATATATATTTATATACTTTGTGTTTGTGTATAAATTCCCTTTTCTGTAGTCATTCCACGAGTTTAGCCAGGACTTGCAAATCAATTGTACAAAAATAAGACTGGCATTAATTTAGCTATCAATTTAAACCACAATTTCGTATGTTTTATAACAGCTGAATCATTCTTGTTATTTCTTATTTTGACACTACTGATTTGATTTTTGGATTGCTCTAACCAGCTTGCTATAAGAAATAACAAGTGAAGCAATGAATTGTATAATCATAAATGCCTGAGTTTCAGATCCATTCTATCAAATAAATAGTGGTTTTTCCTTAGTAAATTTAACATTGTTTGCAGTTGTTGATAAAACGTGATTTCATGCCTAATTAAATGCTACAGAATATTGGATTCAGTTTTAACACCCTCTAAGATTATAATAGTACAGGCGACGAGATTTTTAGTTTAAGCCAAACTTTATCGATTTAACACAAACCAAAAATTTACTTCTTTTCAAATTAAAGGAAAAATACAAAAAATAATTGTTTCGTAGGTAAAATAGCACGCAATAATAACTTTTGCTTTAGCTTCTATCAAATAATATTTTGCAGACTTTTCCAATTGTTGAATATTTAAAAGTAGGCATATGTCAGAGGATATGAGAAAAAAATTCCGTCACAGATAAGATCAATTTAATATTTACGAGTCAGATGATTTTAGTGAAACCTATATTATGTCAAAGGAAAAACAATTATTGAGATAATTTTCAAAATGTTGAAAATAACTTTTTTTCTAAAGCTCGTTTACTTTTAACGGTGGGATAATTAAAGACCCACGTCAGGCTTATGATTATATGTACCAGCTGAAATGGTAATTTTAGAAATTTATCGACAAGGATCGACAAAGCGTAGATATCGGAACATTCCCCTGTTTTCCTCGGGCATCGAGAAGCAGGGTGTCATTGACGTGGTTCTGTTTTGATCAGGCATGGCTGGGGCCAAAACTAAGCAGTCACTCTTTATCTTTCAGATTGTCAAGATAGAATCGCAAATACATGATGTATCGAAGCTGAGTTAGGCTCGATCACGTAGTCTGAAGTGAGTGCAGCTTATAAAGCTGTCTAGTCATTGCAAAGATCTAGAGTGAAGACACTGGAAGACTGAAATCTACTGACGGTGTACGGCAGGGATAAAAGAAATTGTTCAGATCCAGAACTCAAGATCAGACTGGTTTCTCAAAGCCTAGTCAAATTTCAGGTATGCAGTTTACTGTTTTAAGAACACCGCACCAATTTGTGCAAAATTGCAAGTTTTTTTACATCGAACTTCTCTTTCGTTTAAATAGTTAGCTTTAAAGAATATTCTTTTTTTGTGAGCGTGCAAGAAGACGCTATAATCTTTTCTTAGCCGGGAAGCGGCAATACCACCCCATATCCATCCATATTTTTAAGGAAATATCATGTGTTTAAGTATATATTACTTTTTAGTGTTTACATTACATTTTTTAATTCGGTAAAAGGAGAGATCTTGTCATGCATAACAGAAAATAAAACTGAGATGCCCCTGTAACAGTTTGATATCAATTTGTTCTGGTTCAGTTTTTAATCAAAGAGTTATAGCATGTGTCAACATAACAATTAACATATGAAGGTAAATATGCAGTTTCGTTTGCGACTGTACCAAAATACGGATCGAAAAGCTGCTAAAAAACGTTAGTTTTAGTATATCAATTCCCCTCCCCCTCCCCCAAGAACATATACTTGTAGACGTGCGCATAGCTCAATCTACAGCCTGCTTGGTTTCTACGTTTTTGCGAATAGTAAGGTTTCTGAACTTGATTTTCTGATTTCACTGAGAAATCTTCCGACCGTAAACAAATTTGGCCTA
>JAOBYE010644407.1:0-26785 GCA_025403585.1 Parazoanthus swiftii
ATTCGTATTGAGTATGGAAATTGTTAGTACCTATCCACCCTTGGTTTGCGCCCCCCCCCCTACTATTCCTGCCTACGGGCCTGTACATGACCATAAAACAAGGAAATTGGCCACCTTTGCGCGCGGTTACCCTGGCTCTTCATGGCTTATATATAACCGCTCCAACCGAACTTGCATGTCGACAAGACTAGTATCATTTCATTGAGCTTCGACGAGCGGGAAAATGCGGGTACCTACTCAGGGAATTTGTTTTGATCTAGTCAGCCATAGAATGCTTAATTTCGGTTTTTTCCTACCTGAATACGTTTGTTTTTGTCACGAATTTGCTGTTGGCGAAACAGTGGTAAATGTAGGGGAACTTCCAATAGCTGAGGGCATTCTGTTGAAAAAAAAATAATTTACCAAGGCAATCTTCAATAAGCTAGTTCAGAACTAAAGAGATTGGGGAGACCAGTTTAAAAGCTAAACGGAAAAGGAACTAAGATAAGAAAAAATGATGAGTTTTGTTCCTAGGTACAAAATGTTTCACTAACAGTGACAGTAATAAAAGTCTGGTCAGTTCTTAAGCAAACGCATTACCCTTACTCCTAATCTGGTTGGGCTTTTTGGCCTTTCCCTGGCCTTTGCTGACGCTTTTAACTTTTGATATTACAAATAATTCGGAGATTAATTGATTAGACCAAGACGTATATTTTTGGTATTTAGTTGCATCATCATCATCATCACCACCACCACCACCACCACCACCACCACCACCACCATCATCATCATCATCATCATCATCATCATCATCATCATTATTTATCATCATAGAACTTTGTTACCGTTGTTGCAGATCAACTCTGCATTAATTGTCATAGTTTACATAGAATAAAAATATGAAATATGTTTAATAGATATAAACAAATGAAACATTGCTAAAATTTTATGATATAAGATCGTACAAAACTTTAAAATTGTACCGGCTATAATAAAACTGTTCTTAAAACGTTCGATTTTACATCTTGGAACAGAAATGGGATTGGCTCATCTCAGGTTATAGTTCAGTGTTCTGTAAAAATATGTTATCAGAATAACACCACAGAGACGTTAAATTTAATATTATAGTAGCTATCAAGAGAGTAACCTTAGCAGATTCTCGATCACTCAAACAGGCCAAAAATTATCTTTTAAGACAATAGAATCCACGATTCATTAAAAATCTACGAATTGATATTTAACTGAGACAAAAGGACGGCAATTCCTTGACTAAAAGAGTTGTTCACAAACATGGCTGCTAATACAACAGTATTCGTCGTCCTACTTAGAACATTCTTACTATCAAATTGTCGGCCGATTAATGTAAGAAAGAATCAGAAGTCACTATAGGTTTCCCTCCTATTTCCAACTATCAGTTTCTCCCGAAAAATATCGAGCCTCTAAAGTAACAAACCCGTCAAAGTAACAAACTTCCGAAAGTAACAAGCCCTTGAAAATAACAACCCAAATCCAACCAAACGAAGTATATAACATCTTTTCGAAGTAACGACCCGTCTCGAAAGTAGCGACGTATCCCAAGGGTCCATTAATTCGGAAAGTAACGAGGGACGTTACTTTGGGGTCTTTACGGTACTTTGCATTTGATTTTCAGCTAATAAATGGCGTTACCAGGGCTACATTCAAATGTAGGCAAGAATATTGTTTTTCAGTGCAGGGAATATTGTCTACACAGACTGTTTTCCTCTCTGCCTTTCTGTATTTCATCCAGTGTGGATAAAAAGAATGCTGACCAATCGCTTCAGTTGGGCTTGGCGCCATATCATAACAAATATTCTACACCTTAAACGGTTTAGCTGATGAGATCATTTGCTTGGTTTAATCTTATTATCTTTTTTGCTTGTTATTGCTTAGAGTCTTGGTGGAAAAGCAAAATATATAAAGTTCGAACATTCGTTCAAAACGCAGGAATATGTCAGCGAAAAACTATGGAAACCTTCTCGCGTTCCCACGGCTCCTTTTGTTGACAAAACAACCACGAATGCAAAAGATTGAGTTCAATAGACGAATAAACTACTTAGCGGGGGACTTGATGATTGAACACGCTTTAATAATAGTTCATTTTTTATTGTTCTACAAATCGAGAGTTCCAGCAGTGTTTAATATTTTATTCTCTATTTGTTTTGGTGTGCCGAACCTTTGAAATGTGGAGTAATACAAAGGAAATAAATGATGTTGGTACAAAGTATGTTCTCACTGCACCATTAACAGCAATAGATATTGCTACAAAGCCGCGTTTTTGAACATCAACCATGCAATTGTTCAATAGTTAGATGCAAAAAAAAAGAGTTTGCGTTTCGTTATTTTCTAAAAACATTTTGGCGTCTTCAATTGAACGCATGAATGCTGTGGGCATTTAACTAGAAAACTGCAGCGCTTTGGAACTTAATGTAAATACAAGTTTGTATATGTTCAAGTAGTTGCAAACCAAAACATGTTTGTCGTGATTTCAGAGTTTTATCTTGGTTATAAAACC
Source organism: Parazoanthus swiftii (assembly GCA_025403585.1). NCBI lineage: Eukaryota > Metazoa > Cnidaria > Anthozoa > Zoantharia > Parazoanthidae > Parazoanthus > Parazoanthus swiftii. The sequence continues at coordinate 2,513 of JAOBYE010644407.1, forward strand.
AGTAAGCGTTAGAAAAATAACTATAAAACGAATGTCTTTGCTACTTTAATATTTCTTTGAATCTACCAATCTACCACTTCGATTGAAATTTTGATTTCCAGTGAATGAGCATCTAAATTGTTTTGGAATGCAACCAAAATAATTGAATAACAAACTCCGAAATTGATATTTTTCTGCATCTTCTGATTTAATCTGAATATATTTTGGTATAGTTATTCTTTGAATATAAGTTATAACATGTTTCCTGAAAGAATGAGTGTGTCTCTACTCCAGAAACAGGGGGAACAAACCACCATTTGGCATTTACAAAGTTCAAAACCCCACCATGACAAACCTACTTACTGCTATTTGAATACATGCAGCGCTATTTTCAAGTGTTTACGCTTGTCCTTTTACAGTCGAAGTGTTAGGGGCAGGTTTGAGGGGATCTCGGAAGCCTTTGCTTGCAAAACGGTGTTTAAATTCCAGCCGTCTAAATGTTATGAAGTTGTTGTTAGAAACGCCTACGTGGTAGGGGTGCTAGCTGCATGTGCAAAGATAAATTAAAAGTTGTATACAGGCTTTGAACTATTGAAAAAAGCTACTGATACAGATTACCTTGAAGTACCTACCTTCCTCCATAATGTTTCTTGAATATTGTGTGTGTTTGTTATCTCGAAACTCAATTGCTCGTTTATATTAGATTCAGTCAGGTGCGACTTCTAAGTCACTTGTGCACTTTTTCTGTTTAAAAACATAAGCAGACACGTCATTGCGATACAATTCTACGCATGCGTTTCTTATTGGTCGAGAAAACAATTAAATAGCTGATTCATATGCGAAAGATCAAATTCAACGAATTGCAACTTAAGAATCATTGCACTTTTGCTTACACGACTCACATTTATACTGATTATCCTACTTACTAAACGTAAAAGCAATTTTAAATACTACGCCATGACACTACAAAATATAACAGTATAATGATGTTAATAATAACAATAATAAAATAGACGTTACCATTAGAAATGGCCATTCATTTACACTACGACAAGAGATGAGTAGACAATGACCCTTACTTACCTTAGGAAGGTGTAGGTATTAAGAGGACTTCCACCCCTCAATGACCCTCCTTGAAATTAGCCCTAAAACTAGAATGAAAAACGCTTGCGACTTCTCCGTTTCGACCTCCTCATCCACATTATCTGATCCCTCCCCCCCCCCCCCTAAGATTCACACCCACACCCACAAACCCACTCCAATACTAAATTTATATAATACTCACCCTATATAAAAGTTTCAAAACGTCCGGCAAAATTGCATCATGAAATTGCATGTGAGGCATTATTTTTTATGATGTTTTTTATATTTTTTTTCTTCTTATAGAAAACTGAAACAACAAGAAATCTCGACATGTTTGTGTTTGGCTGTCAGTGATATTCATAATATCTTATCAAGCATGAAGTTTCAAGGGTTAAACTGATCAGTTCAAATACAACAGCGAAAACATGGAAGACCTTGCTTTCTCGTGTTGGTCTTTTGCAACAAGTGACTAGCCTCCTTGTCCTGGACCGCATGCTTCCCAGCGTGGGTGCGAAAACAGCATACACCTTATCCCCGAGAAAAAGCATAACTTTAAAAATTTTATTTATGTGTTACATGTTCGAGTTGGCGGTCCATTAAAATAAGGCTGGTCACGTGTTGCAAAGGGACTATAGGAGACCAACCTTCTTTCTAAAACATTTTCGGTAACCTGTCAAGGATAATTTTAAACGATCTCACTATATATGAGATACTGCTTGATTTACTTCATTTTTTGTTTTGTATTTTCCGTTTATTACGTGGGCGCGCATTTTAAATGAAATTCATTTATCTGGTTTTTTTTTCGCTTTTACCAGAGCGCCATTTAAACCAGCATAGCTAACTTGGACTCTGTTGAAAAGAGTAAAAAATAACAAGAGCAATGGACTCTCCAAAAAAGGAAAGAAATGGTGTTTTCTCGCTATCCCTTTGTCAGCTAATGCCAGTTGTTTTCTTTCACTGTTATCTCATCAAGTCCTTTCTATGTTACTGCCGATTCACGGTTTTTTTTCTGACGCAGATTGCGTTGAGAAGCGCGAGAGGGAGCCCCCTAACCCAAAGACACAACTTACCCTTGTCGCAACCTTTTCGGATCTTAAAATTGTATTTGAATTTCTTTGTGCGGTAAACACTTTTTAGTTGTCAAAAATCGTCGTCATATTTTCTGGTCATTCCGTTACGATTGATTAGGGGAGCTCGGTGCAAACGAAATTTTACTTCTCTTTTTGCTAAATAAATCATTTCCTGAGCCAAGTTACTCAAAAGACTGCACTGCTTTTATATTTGGTTTCCATTCTTTGGAGCGAATTCGCAGGTTGAAAGAAAATTTATGGGATGAGAAAAAAATGCGAAACAATTATAAACGGGGGCCACTAGTTATTTACTTTTTACTGTTATGTGTTACCCTCACCAAATAAAGTTATTATTATCATTATCATTACTATTATTATTCGTATGATCACACCATACGAAATACATTATTATTATTATTATTATTATTATTATTATTATAACATTTTTTTTATGAATTCCACGCATTCTTTAGTTATAGAATGAGATATCTTTGCCTTGAATAATGCTTGTATACCACTGAGTAAGACAATTGAACTGACATTATTCAATACCAAAGACGTAACTGACCAGGAGAAAATTAAACTCGGCAACATTCTGTTCTTCATCAATCTCCCAACAACGAAATAACGTAAGCGAACACTGAAAGGACTTTTCTGAATGTTAGTTATGAGTTTATAGACCAAGCTGGAGCCTGTTGTATCAACCACATCCTGTCGGGGTTTTGTCAGTTCATAGCACCCTTTTTCTTCATTATTAATTCTTGTTTCCATGTTGCATGACTACTGAACCGATCTTTTTTTGCTTGTTCCTCGTCTTGTTGCTTTTTCAGCTCCATCTCTCTTTGCTCTTTTTCTAGGAATCTTTTCTTTTGCCATAATTGCAGTTCACCGAGTTTCTTCTCTCTTTCTTCCATTTCCCTTCGTTCCTTTTCAATTTTTTCTTCTTCCTCCCGCCTCTCTTGCTCTTTTTTGGACTCTCTTCTTTCTAACAAGCCGCGTTTCCAAGCAGGAGTGCCTTTGAATCGAGCTTGGCGCTCTTCGTCCTGTCTCTTCCATTTTTCATTATTAGTCTAATAATAAAAACAAAAAGTTACGTTAGGCTACAAGGAAAATAGATACTTTGGTTTGTGATCGGCGTGCACATTAGTCTGTAGTTATCAGCGGCAACTGTAAATGCGATACCTGACTAGTTTACCAACAACAAATGATTTTCAGAGAAAAATAAGTCAAGTTTTGTTCCTTCAGTTGCAGAAAGTCCATGAATCTGCTAGACTGAAAAGCTCCTGAAAAGACCATGAAGTTCATTTTTAGTTGAGGTTGAGAATTCTAGTGTGCATATATCTGTAAACCAAGATTGGTTACTTTCTAAAAAGATTTTTTAATATCACGCAATAATTTTTTCTTCCTGCTTTTTCGTTGTTAGTGTCAGATTCACCCTTAAGTACTGTTCAAAGTCAGTGTCAGATTCCTTGCTAAAGATACTATACACTTGAAATGAAATTCCGGAATCCAATTGGTCCACTATGATAACCCCGCTCCCACGCGAAATTCGTAAGGGCTATCCCATTTTTATGATAAAATATTAGTCAAATAAAAGTATGGCGGGTTTTAAATTTTGTATTGTTCCCAGCCACCAGTACTGTACGGAAGTTTGCAAATATACGATACCCGTCTTTTGTTGTTTTCTGCTCTCAAGTTCTGCTTCTTCCACTCCGGTAGGCCGTCAGGAATGTCCAGCAACTCTTGAGGACCGTTGCATTCTGTTGGTTGCAATAAAACACATTTTTTAAAAATCTCGCTTCCACTGCAAAGCAACTGAGAAAACGAGTAAATTCTTAGAATGACCATCGACTCAAACGAGGCGAAATTATGATCCAACATTCAACTGTATCTTGGCTTGATGAATCGTTATACAAGACAACATCTGTTTATATTTTTTTTCATAGCAGCACGTCAGCAGTTGGTCGTCTCGATGAGCAAACATGAACAAAAAAGCAGATACTAGAATATAAATACTTTCGACTGCTTTGTTCCATTATGATTTCGTTAAGAAAATTACATCTAGTCAGAGGCTCATAAGTCTGATCTAGTCCACAGTATAGTTTAACTAGCGTTTTGAAGAAACTCGATAGATTTAAACAAACCATATTTATTGACCTGTCTTTTATCACTGAAAAGAGGCATTTTCAGCAAATGCGAAGCTGTTAAATCATCCATAAAACAGGTAGATCAACCTGATGCGAAGGTTTGTTTGACTAAATTTTTTCTTTTAATGAAAAGTCATTGTTCGCGATTAAAACTAACGCGTACATAAGTTGCATGTTAAAATGTTCAAGAGAGCTAGTGACTAAGACAACCTGAAACAAATGGAAAGCTGGATATATCAATACATTAATTGTATTGCAGATAGAGTGCAAATTATATTTGGATAAACTAGCTACTCCAACGGGCAAATATTCGAAATGCTCTTGGTTGAAAACATGCTATGGTTGTATGGCGTACCACAGGATTTTAGTCGACGATCGAACAGGATATGCGAATTTAACACTAGGAAGAGTTTAGAACGTAAGAACTGATGGAGTTTGTTGAGTTGTTCTTTATATTCGTCTCGGCCTTGTTACTATTCTATAGTTCGGCGTCCTGGGTTGGTTAGCTGTTATCAATTTTCCTGATAACTATTACCTTACCCTTTTTTTGCCTATATCAGTATATGTATTACACTTATGTGCATACTGTTTTTTTACGTCCCAACTTGGCACCATTGCCTACTTGTTGATGTCGTAGAAAAGTCTGACAACATCAAACGATGCCCTTTCTTAAACACTCATTCTTAGTTGCAAGTGTCGTGGAGAGATTTAAGTTTGAACAAAAGAACAATTTCACATTTCGCAAGAAGAAATGTTTAGCAGTTGTGAACACAGCTCCATTCCTACCTCTGTCCATATTGGTAACTTCTTCTCGTTTCGGCTCTGAGCTATCTTGTTGAGATAGTTCCTCCACTACCAGCACTTTTCGGTCGCCCGCTGCACATCAGCACAAACTCTTTGTTTTTCGCTTTCAAATACCAGGGCAACTCGATAACAAAAGAACTGTATCATAAACAAGCCATTCCTGTCATTAACTCGAAAAGAGGTTGACCGTATCCTAACTCATAAACAAGCCAATCCTGTCATTAACTCAAAAAAAGAGGACCGTATCCTTGCTCATAAACAAACCATTCCTGTCATTAACTCGAAAAGAAATTGACCGTATCCTAGCACATAAAGAAGCCATTCCTGTCATTAACTCGAAAAGAAGAGAACCGTATCCTAACTTATCCTAACGTCAACGATGTGTGTGATGTGCCAAGGGTTTTAGACGTTATTCTTTTCGCTGATGATACCAAGATCTTTTTTTACGTAAAAATGTTGATCAGCTATCCACGTTTTGTTCTTCTTTGCTTTCTTGATGGCTTTAGGCTGATCGGAGGCTTTTCTCTTACATTGGGGACCTTGTGCCATCGAGTAACCAGGCAAAGCATTTGAACAGACCTCAGTTGAAGTCGAAGCTGTGTTGTTGTTGTTTATTGCAGCAAACTCGCTTAGTCCTTCGACTAAAACTTGGTTTCCTTCGGCATTTTCTTTATTCCTTCATTTTCGTCTTTGTGCCGTTCCAAACTGGGGTGATGAATTCGGCGAAAAAATTCGCAACGCTCATATCTGCGCGCCGACCCCGGCTAGGCGGTTACCCCACCTTCAACCGTTCACATGGCAAAAAGCGACCCCAGCTAGTTTTTATGAACAGGCGGATTACTTCACCTTCGTGTAAACAGGCTCTAAACCACGTGGTTGCGCAATTGCTGCCGGGTCATTGTTTCTAATTGTATCGATGCCAGTATAAGACCAATTTCGATATATTCAAATTCAGCCTAAAACAAAAGACATCAACATAAGCCTCGTTTTGATGTCTTTTGTTTCAGGCTGAATTTGAATATATATCGAAATTGGTCTGTTTGACTCCAGCAAGGTCAATCGAAGGGTGTGCAGAAAGGGACGCCAAATGTTGTTGACGTCCAATAAACCCACAAACCCTTGCGCAGGTTGTGTCAAACATACCCACAAATCCGTTCGGGTGAGAAGATCCGGACAAAGTACGACAACAACCCTCAGTGATGACAGCAGCATGTTTCGCTGCTCGGTTCACATCCGTTCGACAGCAATTATCGTTATTATTGATAATAACAACAACAACAATAACAGTAATAGCAATAGTGTTTTATTAGGTCTATGTACAACAGTTTATATCAGATTCCTTCTTCTGCTTCGATAACTTTATAACTGGTAAAAACTAGTTTGGTATAGATCCTGACAGTATGACACATTTATAACGCTTACGGCCGGGCAAAGCGTCTTTGAAAAAAAAATTAATAATAAGCAACAACAACAATAACAACAACAAAAGTCGTAATATTTATTTATCAGCCTATATGAACTTTCTAACGCAACTTCTATTATATATATAATAATATATATTGATTCGTTTATATAGCGCTTATCCATTTATTGCTCTAATTACAAGTTTTACACTATTACGACGTTTATAAAATTCTGAGAATGTTACATGCTAACAGATAAAACTGCTAAATTTAACTACTAAAAAGAAAAGTTGACTGCAACGATGATAATAACAATGATATAACGCAAGATAAGATAGATGATAAGAAAAACTAAAAAGATAGTCAGTTAATATTTATCTTACAGTACTATAATCCAACAAGCTGTAGGTCTGTTCAAAAATTTGAGTTTTTTGAAGACGTTTCTCAGCCAATTAAGTTTAAATACAACGAATTGAAAAGCTTACAATGTAGGAATTAAAATTGGGTTTTGAGTGAAAACCGTGTCAAGCCATGTCCTGACAAGTTGATTACTTCTGGGATTTTTGCTTTTATAGAGTGATGGTCGGTTTTTAGAATTGACAAAAAGACCCAATAATCTTGTGAAAGACAGACATATATCATATCTTTTTTCCGGTATTAAGCCGCCCTTTTTGCTTAGCCATCGTCATGGCTTGTCAGTGATTATCGTACAAAGACAGCGAACACGTCTGCTATCCCAACATCACCTGCGACAGAAAATAACAAGTCACAAAATTAGATACATCATAATTCCAAATATTTGCAATTTTGTTTGTGTTAACTACAGCTGTAAAATGGAGGGAATGATGCTAGTGTTTTTTACGGAACGACTATTTGATATCATTGGGGGGAGGAGGGATGGAAGAATGGAAAAAAGGATGATCACGGCTAGAAACCTTAAAAAAAGTAAAGGAAAAACGCAGCAAAAATCGCAGTAGAAGGTTGACCGACAAAGAAGTGCACTTGCCCTCCTTCCATTCTTCTATCCCCTCCTAGCCTCCAAAGCAGTCGCCTTATTTTCCGATGGGGCCTGCTGCGAAGGAAATAAAAGTGGCTGATTTGGGGTATATCCTCTCCTATCTCCTATCCCCTTTGAATTCATATGGTTGATTTCTCATTCACAAAAAGACGTTTCATTTATCGTACCATCACTGTGTTTATCGTCTCTGTACTGGCCCACTTATATGTACATATCAAGTTTTATCTCGTAACATAATAACACAATCAGGGGTGTTGTTGCAGATTCTGCGGTATGCAACGGTCAGCTCTCTTGTCATGATGTGCATGCGCGTTAACTGTGGTTTATCAAATAAGTTCGGAAGCTATAGAGCATGAGAGTTGTTCTTTCTCGTGTTTTCCTCCTAAGTTTTATAAAGTTACGGTTTCATAAAAAAGGAAGTAAAACCAGAGTCTATATCTTCTGACATTCAATTAAAACACCGGTTTACTTATTAGCCAGTCAGAGTGTATCTTTTAGATCTGTTTTATACCATGCTAAGCCATTCCGTACCGTACAGAGTAACTTTATCTGTAACTAATACTACTACTATTACTATTACTTACATCCGTCAGTGGAACCATCTGCCAGTTGAGGTAGCCACAGCCGTCACTCCTGCTTCCTTCAGGAGCGGTGTTTGTGAGCTCATGCATTAACTAAAACCTGCACTTCCTGACACCGAGCACATAAGCTTCGTGGAGAGGGCGTGTCCGAAAAGCAGTAGATTACTACTACACGTACTATTACTATCAACAAAAACTCTTTATTCGCACTCTGTGTTAGAAAATATAAATATTTGACAAAAGATAAATGTAAAGGCATGAGTGCTGGGACTCCAGAAGTAGCATAGGAACTAATCGAGTCTTGAGTCCCAACACATATCAATTTTAAAAAATAATAGAAAAATTCTGAATGTCCCACTTCTGTGGGACCTGGATGCACCTCGCTGTCGTGTTGTTCCGAACGTACAACCGATGTTGTTCTGAACAACTTGTACATGACAGTCGGAGTGAAGAAGACCACAGAAATAGTCGAAAGCTTTCCGAAGGAAACTTTACACATTGAGGAAAAGTTAAAATATTTTTGTGAATAATTACTATTATTGTTACTATTACTATTAATGTTACTGTTAATTTTACTGTAACTGCACTACGCCGTAATGAATCTAATTACTGTATTAAGTGTCATTTAAGAAATGGTCCATGCTTAGCGTGCGTCTATCGAGTTATGGATGCACGCGGGAAGTTAGGAGTGCACGAAAGAAGCGCTTGAGTGGCTCGAGTGCTCTTCCAACTTCTTAAGTGCATCCATAACTCGACAGACTAAAGTATGGACCATTTCTTTTAGAACATTGCCACGAAGTCTTTTTTGTTTTTTCGACGTTTCGTTTTTTGCAGTATTTCGTCCATTTCCGTGTCGTTCAGGTGCTGTTCACTGAGTGGATTGTTTTCGAAAACGAAATCCATATCTAAATTGTGGTTCGGTAGTTTTCCTTCCATTTCTTGTTCGTCGCTTTCAATTAATATTTTATTTTTCATTTGAAAGCCTTATATTTTTCCGAAGCACTTTCGTGCAATTTAATAGAGCCTGCGTCTATCGAGTTATAGATGCACACTCGCGCCATGCAAAAAGTGCGCGAAAAATTGCCAGCTATGTTCTAAATGTAATTGCCAGCTATGTCTTTAATGCAATGCAATGTGTTGTATTGCGCCTTGCTACTTCGCAGTATGTTATCAGTGGAACAAAGCTGCATTAATATAGTTAGATAAATATAATATAAATATTAATACTATGAACTGTACAAATACAGTAGTATAATACCGTAAGCGTTTGGGGGCAAACGATGCTGGCTTGACAGTACTACCATACCAATCAAATTGGCTCCAAGTCGCAACGGTTGACTTATTGCTGTACAGTATGGAAATAGGGGGTACACGAGCTTCCCGGGAACACACGGGAGTCGCCGATAATACGAGCCAGCCAGCGTCCTTAGGACACCCCCCAAAATTTCTGTTGATAAAAAAATTACGACAAGAGGCTCCGCCACAGGATCCGATAATACTAAATATTGATCCGCTTGGACCTTTCAATGAGAAATCCAGGTTTTCGGTTTTGAGATCACTCCATGGCGACTCCAGGACGCGGTCTGCACTGAACCAGTTGGCGATATTTGATCCGTGAGCAATAAACTTGATGGCCATGAGCTCGACGCCATTTTTGTAGAGTACGATTCGAACCTGGAGAGCAACAGAGGGGTGGTCGTGTAGGAAAATAATAACAAACAGTTCTCATTTTTACTCCCAACAGTTTTATCAATATCTGCCTTCTTCTTTTTATATCAGCACAAGATAAACCGATTAATTGTGAGAATAGAGAAATTGATTTTAAAGATGCAAAACTCTCCAAGTTTGTCAATTAGTAATGCTTGGAAACAAGCAGAGAGAATTTAGCATCTCATACTGACACTCTTGGAAGTTAAGGCTTAAACTACTTTGACTGGTTTTTGTTTAAGTTTATGAACGCCATAATGTAACTCCTATCTGCGCAAGACGTGCGCTAAGCATGAACTATTTCTTTACTTCCGTTGATGTTTTCTAGTCCTTTTGTGATTGTCAAGATCGTCGGTACAGAGCTCGTGTCTACCCAAGAGATTGTGATTGTCTGAGAGTCAGAGCCGTAGCAAGAGGAGGGGCCGGGGCCGGGGCCCCGGTCCCCCCCCCCCCCCCCCCTCCAGGTTTTTCCCAAGCAAATGTGTCAAACTGGCTCAGCAAATTGCCCCAAGTCTGAGAAAACTTGAAATATTTTACCAGTTTTAGACACTCTAATTTTGTTTCAAATGGCGTTTAAAACCTCGGGAAAACGTTTTTAGACAAACTAATTTCTAAAATTTAAATTGGGAACATGACCCCGGACCCACCTCGCACCCTTGGCTCTCGGCGGTGCCCCTCCCCTACCCTACCCCAGATTCCCAAGGCTTGCTACGGCTCCTGATTTGCGCAATTGTCTGAATTGTCCGGATATAACTCATATATATAACTCGTTCACTTACAAAGGAGCAAAACTTTGGAACGGTCTAAACGACTTAATGAAATCTGAAACAAATTCAAAATCTTTTAAAAAAGCATTTATCTAACAACATTATTTGGGCTTACACAGTTACAGTAACAAGTAACAAACACATATTATGTATACATTACAATGCCAAAAGGATTAGACACGAACGGGACTGAGTCCCACGCTAGGTGTCTACCGGAATTTTAAAAACGAAGAAAATACAACGCAAGAGAAACTAGATAATAAATTTTTACACATTTTACTCGGATGTAAAAAACCTTTATACTTTTATATTAACATTTTTAAAACAAATATAAATATGTAATTTAGATTTAAGTTTTAGTTCTCTTCTTTTTAAAATTTGTTAATGGCTACTAAAAAGCCCTTAGAGGAGCACCTTTTAAAATACCTACCTTCCTACCTATATATATATATATATATCTATCTATGGTTTAGAAGTTATACTGTTTATGTACGCACCAGATCGCTCTCAGATTGTCATCAATCCCAGTGTCTCACAATATGGAATAAAAAGGTAAATTATGGGTCCACCGACCATTACAACTCACCAGTGAGGGTTTAAAGATGGCCCAGTTATTAGGAGTTGCAAAGCGATTTTTATAGTGATCTTTGACCGCGTTCGTGATGTCAAGAGAAGCCGAGTTATTCTCGTTTCGAGTTTCTTCTGCGTTCCATAGATTTGCAATGCCATCCGCCACTCCGCCGACAGCTTTCAACACCATGGTCCAGCCTGTAGGAAAACAGAGAGTACACAACAATGTTGACGGCCGTTTGTTAGTCTTCCTTGTTAAAGTCATACAAAACCAAATTGGTAGTCTTAACACTTGCTACCTGTTACTTTTAGAATTGGATTTAAGATGCGGACTGGCACCTGAAAGTATCTGTAATATACTTCAAGCAGCAACCAACCTACAGTTTGAGATCGATTAAACAAAAGCTTCTAATTCCACTAACAGAGATGGCGAAGAAGACATTAAGTGACAGGGTGTTTGCTGTAGTGGCCCCAGTACTCTCTGGATCATACTTCCATCCCATACATATGAGAAAAGAGGCTAATCTTATGTCATTTAAATCTTTAGTTAAAAGAACGGCTTTCATTTGTACATAGATACGTGTTTGTTTCAGATCGTAACTTTTTAACAATTTCTTTTGCAATTTGTATATATTGATTAAAGTTTAGATAGTAGATGTATGTTTTTGTTTGTTATTGTAAAGTTTTGGATATTAATTGTTTTGCCAGCTCATTTGACCAAATTTAAAAGAAGAATTTGCGCTCTATCAGTAATTATCTACTTCTGTTAATAACAAATGACAATTATTAACAAGATTATGATTACTATTATTGTTAATGACATTGTTATTACAATTATTGTTATCATTATCATTATACATTTTTTTTTGATTGTAATAATAATCATTATTATCATCATCATTATTATTATTATTATTAACATCATTATTATCATCTTTACTGTTACTACATGTACCTCCGCCATCAGAGGACTGGTCACAAAACACCTCTAACGCTCCGAGGCGGTCAGATTGTATTTTGTACTTTCCAGTTTTAATTTCCTTAGCCTGGTACAGGTCTTGACACGTTTTTCCTGGTGTGAAAGATGGACATTCATTATAATATGAGTAAATATAGCGGAAATAATGAAACGCTCAGGGGCGGATCCAGAAACTTTGGAAAAGAGGGGGAGGAGGAGTCGGGGGGGGGGATCAGCAACTGTGCCCCAGACGACTTTTTGTGCTGCGTTTTCTTATACAGTATTTCCAAAATTGTCGACTATAAGGGAGGTTGGGGTGGGGGACAGGACTGGGCCCTATGGGCTCTAAGGTTCGCAGGCTGTGAAGTACTTCCCTCATGTCAGTCGCTGTCAATCACTAAAGTCCCGTTTTATAACTGCTTTACAGAAATCACCCCAAACGTGTGTGATTCTGACAATTCGAGGTCATTGAAATCTTGCTTTGCATGCTGTAAATGTATACACAAGTCGCGTCTGTTAAGTGCTCTATGTCGTGGATGGCAAAGCTTAATAATCTGTTAATACGGAACTACATCGCAGTTTTCATGTTGTTTGGGAATCAACCATTTGATTATTGGAGAGGGGAGGTGACGGATTAGATAAGTAGCTGATTCAGCTGAACAACTTGTAGTCGTAAAAACTGAAATATGCTAAAGTTTTGAATATTTATGGAATTGTATAATTAAATTCAGGTAATAAGAACTAAAATATACTAAAATTACTTATACTAAACTACATTCAACTCTGTGTACATTGTATATTCTAAAACAAAAGTTATTAAAAACTTATAAACTACATAAAACGTAACAGCTGATGAATCTATTCTGGAAGCGCTTAGTTTTATCACTGGGTCGGAGTGGACGAAATGTCTGTTATTTCTAAAATTTTAACGGCTCTGGTTGGTTGCAACCTTGTTGAAAAACTGTTCAGTTCTAAATCACCTGACGTTCCTTGAACATGCAGTGTGATCAGACTTCTCTACCGCCTCAGCGTAACCGTATACTCATGACAACTAATTCTCATTGCACATCGGTCAAGGACTTTGCTCATATATTTGGGGGGGGGGGGAGAAAGAGAAATAAAAATTAAAGCGATGTGCACAATGAGGGCGTACCTAACAAGAACCTACACTGCTATGGAAGTGGATTATATGCATACACTGAACCAAAGACAGTTTATAAATTAAGACAAGATTTTTCTTCTAATATTCTTACCGAACCGCTCACAGTGATTTCCCGCAAGCCCTGGCAGACACTCGCATGCACATGTATCTCGATTAACCTGGATGCAACTGCCGCCATTTTTACATCTTTCGTCACAGCAACTCTGGAACGAGCAAAATAACAAATCATATATACGGGTCCCAAAGGGGGGTCGTTGGAGCCCCGGAGCCCTGTTTTTTATAGCTGTGGAGCCCGGATCCCGTAATTTTTTCCTGTCTGGAGCCCTGGGCAAACAGTTTGTGGAGCCCTAGAGCTCGGACCATTTGCTGTGTCATAGTAAGGTCTACAAGTCTTTAAGATTTATGTATTTTTGCGGGTTTAGCAGTAAATCTAAAAAATCTTTATTTCTAAATTAGAAAACAAAAACGGATTATTTACATGCGATATCTTCTCATGCTGTAGTCTTGTTTGAATTGTATTTAGTCTGTTTTGACCAAGTTCCTATAATTATATGAAAACCACCATGCTTGCGGTCGTCAGACTGGTTAATTGTTTGGGAGTCCAGTGCCACCTTTATGGTATTGTACAGTGTATGGTATAGTATGCAGTCTCACAATGTACCTTACAGCATGAATTAACAGAGTCATAATGCTAACTTCAGAACGTAATCGGCAATTGACTTCCTTGGAATTTACTTTTGTTAACATTCACTCCGTTCATTTAGAGTGGAAACACTTTAGTACTTTTTGTTACTGTGTGATAATTTAACATCAATAACTAAATAAGTTGCAGACCAGTTTGAATGTAGTGAAAACTCATATATACTAGCTATATATAGAAGTAGCCATAATTCGTTGTTTGCCGTCTACATCTCTGTGAGCGTCGTGGTGCATTTTCCGCATCAGAAATTGCCATTCCTTCCTCAACCAGAAGTTCATGTTCAGTAGCCGTTGTAGTCAAGTGTCACCTCCATCTAGTGCCAATAACATTGTCCTCTTACGCCACTCTTCGTCCACTTTCACTATACCTTCCTCCACCTCATCAAACTGAATTCCATATTCAATAATTCCTTCAGCCATTACCGTCAAGCCCTCACTTCCCAGTTCAGAAAAAAGAAAGGGAATGAGTTCTTCAGAGAACCAACTGCACTTATAATTTCTTCCTAGAACTCCATCATAGATTCGTTCCTGTATCTTCAATAGAAAGAATGGAGATGGTGCATCAAGCAATTCCCTTGGTGCATGGCTTCGTCTAACCAAGCCCCGCGGAGTGGCACTGAAAGTGGAGGGGGGAGGGCTGGGTGTGAGCGAGTTGCCTCTGTGCTAGCGCTGTTGGTGCGGGGGAGCTAGGGGGGTCCGGGGGCATGCTCCCCCGGGAAAATTTTGAAATTTGTGTTGCTAAAATCGCTATAAATGCACTAAAATTTTAAATCAAGATAAATTTTTACCATCAATATACAAACACTTAAAATATTTAAATTGTTGTAGGTAAGCTAAATTTTTAAAATGGTTCCATCTCCAGTTGTTTGAGTATCACACTGAAGCAAAGTTCAGAAGTTATTGTTGAGCATATTGGCATTCAATTCAATATTGTAAATGTACGAACAAAACAAGATGAAAAAGTTGGAATTGAATGCAAAGGTACAAATGTCACTCTTAGGCATAAGTGTTCATTACAACTGTTCCGTGCAAACACCTGTTGGTTAAAGAAAAAGTAAAGTCGCCATACTCCCATCGACATTTCCATGTCCGCCGGTTTCAGCATTAAACGACTTAATTTGCTTGGTACCTGTGTCTGTAAAGTAGAGCAGGCCAGAATTCTCATGAACACATACACCGTGTGCAACACTGCAACTTTCAGAGTTGTTGTCAAGCAGTCGCTGCTTTGCTATCATTGGAGCACTGTTGAAAGGAAAGTATCCTTCCATTCTTGGGCCAAGGTGAAGAAACATAGAAGTTCCCATCTGAGCAAGCTAGACCAGATATTGGGACATTCGTCTCAATACTAAATGTGGCAGTTCCTGCAACTTGGATTCCATCACTTAATATAGTGAGGCAATGGACACTGCCATTCATACAACCGACAAATAGATCACGAGCATTTGCACAGCTGGTGAAACACACGGCAGTGGGACGGCAAAAAGCGATGCTGGAGTCAACTACAGCCAATTTATTGCCATTTAATTCTTTCTCTTTCTTCCTATTAGCAGCAATCCACTTCAGTCATTAATGATATATAATATATATATGTTGTCAATCATAATAGAAAAAAGGCGAAATCAACTAAAAATGTAAATGTAGGCTTTTTATTTATGTGTTCATCTACTTTTTATCTGGAGGACATTGGTATGATCAGAGCTCGGAGCTCTACAGCTATTTTGGAGCCCGGGATCCCCAGTATTTTTTTTACCGGAGCCCGGGAGCCCTCCCTTTTTAACCCCGGATCCCCGGAGCCCGAAAACCCTTTGGGACCCGTATATATGGCTGCAGTCAAACAACTAAAATCATTTCTTAAAGAAAAAAGTTTAACAAAATGCACTTAAAGAGTAAATTTGTCAGGTATTTTTAGGCTTCTGTTTGGCTTGGTGAATGCTGAAGTGTGTTAATGATAGCGATCATGCAAACACAAATTTGACAGAAAAATCCCCGAAAATACCAGTTTGCACGCAACGCTCTGAGCGGTCAGAACATAACAGATTTTTCTTTGAACGAACACGCTGGTTCCGAGGCATGAACTCCATGCGAAATGCCATAAGGTTTTCAGGATTTTGTAAGAGTTTGAAGTAGTATTTAAGGTTTAACATAATACGAAGTAAACGTTATCAAAATCAAGGGCGCATTCATGACATTTTTGCATGCTGTAGTATATACCCGTGCCCAGTCTAATGACTGCAGGGTGGTCGCGCGACCAAAGTTTTTCATTACATTAAATAAACCAGCACTCTTCTCGTCCAGTCAGTTTCAAAAATAAAAACTAAATAACAGTTACAGTAGTTTGCATGCAGTATAAAGCTTTGAACATTAAATTTTAAAGGGTTAGAACCTTCCAGCAGGTGCGTCATGTAGGTTTTTTTCAGATCTCGTGCTGATTTTTATTCTTAGTGTATTGTTGGACCATGGGAAAAGTGAAGAAGTTCCCAAAGTGTTTTTGAATGGAATTCTTGTTAACAAAGCCCACTTTGTGTTTTTGCTTAAACATATTAATAGCAATTAGAATATTATACTCTGTACTCCTGACCCTAGCTCATTTATTTTCACATTTACTGTCTAAAGGACACCTGTTTCGATTAGCCCTTATGGTTACGGCACTCAATAATCTGTAAACCTATTCCTTATGTAACATCTTTCTATTTTAATTTCGGAGTGTAAATAAAATTGTTGTTGTTGTTGCTTAGTTTTTCCGCGGAAAAGCCAATATTCTTTGTTACAAATGGTGCATGCGAGTTTCTAACGTTAAAAGTTTATATTCAGTTTGGATCAAGACAGAGACTTCTGAATACAGTGCGCGTCGAAGAGTAGTAGTAATAGTAGTAACCTTTATTTAACACAGAGTAAACCATCCAGTTGTAAAACAACTGCTTTCAACTGGTGCCCTAAGATACAACTTAGCTTTTAGTAATAGCACAAGAGTTAATTAAACACAAGAAGTTTTTTGATATTTGTACGAGTTGACTGTTTCTAAAAGATCAATGAGAGGACAACAATAACCACTACTGACCAAAAACTATATATAAGCGGAGATTTTGTTCTCCAAATTTTGCGGTAGTTTAACTGGCCAACCTATAACTTGTTGACCAACAACAATTGTTTGAGGTTTTGCTGAAAAACCCTTCTAAATATAGCAAACATAAAACTCTTGTAGCATGCTTGTATCAATGTAAGGTGCTTAAGTTTTTTTACTGCTCTGTAAAAATAAACAAAACCTTTATGATTGCTGTCCAAAACAGAAGAAAGGTGATCCAAAGACTGAAAATAATTTCTAAAATACTTGCAGCATTTATGATCAAAGAAACCTACTTGACTTATCGTTTCTTTTGTCACAAGTATAGTTGGTTTGGTGAGAAGAACAGTTGCATAGCATAACTGAACACTTATCAGAGCCAAGCTGAAAAGTGTTTGTATTTCATGGCTATAGTCAGTTCAAAATGATAATACTCGAATCGGTTCCAAAGCATTTTAGTACAAAAACTCACCTAAACTTGCAAGTCGTCCTTCAGTTGGAAACTAACTGGCCATATTTAATTTTAGTTCAAGCTCATAAAGAGTTAACAGAAGTACAGATTTTAAGAAAACATGAAAACATCTTTCGTTTTTCTAAGTACCTTGAAGCTGTAGTGATGGAAATTCAAACTGGTGATGAAGTTATGTGAGTCACTCAATTCCTTGTTGGTCGCTAACAGCTGACAAACATGATACCCAGCCGTGTTCTTAGCCAGGCCAAAGTTATAAGACAGACAGGCGATGTCTTTCTGGCAGTGAAACCCACAATGAAGCAAATCCTTTACTAGCAGTGTCTTTACACTGTGCAATACTAACAACTCTTGGTATAAATGCGATACAAAATTCGCCTCAGAATATTCTCGAGCTGTTATTTTGACCAGTGAAGAGACGTGAAAAACAGCTATGAAATATAACCGAAGGAGAGCTGAGATTTGAAAACACAGCAACATCCTCAACAGAGGTTTGAAAATCCGGAACTTAAACTCTGGGAACGGGATGACGTGGATTTTTTCACTTTACAAGAGGTTGTAGCATTAATTTGTTTTTCCGAAATACGTCAAGCGCGTTGACTCCCAACTGTGCCGAATGAAAAATATTCATTCATTGTAATTGTAAAGGTGTACAATTGAATTGTTGCCATGAAGTTTTAACCGACTTCCATACGCTCGACATTGTTTGGGTTTGTCATGTCATTAAGCATTAAAACTTAAAGATTTTTTATTTATATGTATGTAAAATCAAGTGTGGGAGTTAACCATATCGATACAGTCGAACTCCTCAAGACGGACACTCAGATAAGACGGACACCTCTGCAAAACGGACACCAAATCTTGGTCCCTGCCGTTTTTTCAGTCATTTACTGTATTTAAAGTCTATAAGACGGACACCTCTCTAAGACCGACAACGGACACTTTGAAATAGCGAACAGACAGTTAAAAAGTCTTTTTTATTGAAACAAAACGCTTTTTAATGATAATTTGTAACTCTAATTTGACCAATAAGTCAACCTTTTTACGTTCACTAAACTGTTTATGTACATATTGCTCGTGCTGCACAGTACTCTCTTTTTTTGTTAAGAATAAACTTAATAAGAACATTGAGGCTGAGTTTGCCCGAAAAATAAGAACAGAATAAGAACAAACTGAGGCTGATTCAAAAATTTGTGCAAGTGCAACTGCAGTAGTCCAACAGTACTCAGCTCTCCGATAACGCACCCATGCATGCCATTCAAAAATAGTTTGTCTTGCAAACGGCCCTTCAAATTTCTTGTGAAACAGTGCACAAAAGCACCTGACCGACTCCAACACGTGACTCGGGCAATTTTGGAAAACTTTTAAAATGCGCGTGAAATTAATCCTTAATTGCCCTCGGGCCCATGCGATTACGTATGCTAATCGATCTCATCCCGCATTGCGAGACAAATTGATGAGAAAATTGCGCAGTGTAACAGGGTCTCTATATGAGTACAATGGTTTTTAACTGCTATAGTGTATACATGTTTTGTTATTATTTTGTAGTTAGTTAAATAGTAAAATTGTTATAAAGAAAGTAATGTGCACATGAACAAATGCAAAAGTCATGTGCGCAATATGTTTTAAGTTATTTTTCTTATTTGATTTTGTCGTAAAAAATGTTTTTTGGATTGGATGTTTGCGTGTTCAGGCAGGTCTTTGACTTTGGGTAGCAACTTTTGCCATCATTATGCATGAATGCAACACACGAGGAATGTGATCTGCAACGCCGTGCGCATTCAGTCAAACTGGCTTCACCATATAGGGCCCAAATATCAGTTCCTGGACAATCGCCTGGCCTCATGGTGAACCCTTCTGGGAGCTGTTGATGAATACAACAATACATTTTATAATAATATAATAATAATAATAATAATAATAATAACAATAATAATAATAATATTAATATTAATAATAATATTAATAATAATAACAATAATAATAATAATAATGATAATGATAATAGTAATATTAACGAAAACAAAAACCATATACATAGAAGCAACGGTTATGATAAAGTTATTGGTAGTGAACTTAGTAATAGTAAAAGTAGCATCCCACATTTAGGGCATGTCGGTGTGTGTACACCTTTCTTTGACAGACGTCTGCGAGTTTGAATTATGCAGAAGCCATCAGATCGTTTCTCAAAATAAATACTAAAAAAACAACTAATCATCAGTAGAATTCCTAAAATATGTCCAATTAATTCTTCAATTGGACATATTTTACTTAATTAAGAAAGTCACAATATGACGCTCATACTTTTAAGTGCACTTAAGCAATGCATCAACCTGCTACAACTCTAAAATGTCTCTTGTGCAAGACACTTGTTATACGTTTTATAGGCGCTTAATGCTTGTGTTAACCAAGAATAATCGATATGCATGTGTATGCACGCGCACGGACATATGTAAGCAACACGGTAGTTTTTAAGGGGCGCCTGCTTGATTACTTGACTGACTGAGTGAAAGAATAGGGAAAGAATTGACCGGTATGTGAAAATACATTTTTCTCATTTTTTTAAAAAATGGAAGAAGTGAAATAAGAAAATGAACTCAAACGGACTGCCCATTATATTCCAAACAATCTAATCACCTTGTCAAAAAATGCATCTCTAGGACTCCTTATGTCGAGCCGTCCGCAAGTTTTCGTTTTCGGAAGACATTCACTGTTGTGGTTGAACTGGAAGCCGGCACAGGACTTGCTAGAGGCACACCGCCGAGTGCATTCGTCTAACGTCACAAATCCTCGAAGGGCTGTGATTTCATTGCCTGGACAAACTCCTACACGCCTGGAATACCCAGGAGGAAATTGCACCTGGGTGAAATACACATTTTATCAGAGGTTTTTTATGTACATGAACGTCAAGCTAGACTGAAAAACAAACGTGTTAGAAACCAATAATTTGATATTGTGAGTCGTGAGCGATTGGCTTGTTACTAGTTTCCTTCACCGTGGAATATTTCATGTTTAAACATGTCATAGTGCCCTATACAACGAAGCAGTTGTTCGCAAACCACTTTAAGTGGAAATGGTCGCGTAGCAACGAAATTGATTAAAGAACACTCAAGCTGCCTCATGATGACATTCATAATCTTAATCACCTCTGAAGTGCACTTAAGCTACACTTTCGATGCAGAAACCTGTTATTAAAAACTTTAAAATGTCTTCGGCTCGAAACACTTGTTTTACCGACTTAGTGCATGGCGCCAAATGCTTGTGTTCACAAAGAATAATTATAGGCACGAGAAAGATATGGTCCTAATCCTTTTTTTCAGTTTATTTTCAACAAAAAACTGAATTTAAATATGAAATGAGCGAAAGTGCAGTTAAACCGCGACTCAATAAAATTATCTCCTGGAGTACTAGTTGTCTTGTTTTGCGACGAATATATCGTTCAAGTTGACTTTTTAACTATAAACTGTTTCATTTTTGTGTAAAGTTTAATTCTTTGCTTGATTGTGGGTAGAAAACTGCTTTTGTAATGTTTGAACAGATGAGCTAACAAAACAACTCGCGTAAAAAATAAGAAGTCAACGTATTTAAGTGACACCTTTTCCTTTAGTTACGGAAACGTTAAGTTAGAACTGGGAGATTTATTTAAATGAGGCTAAAATGCGACTTTTAGTAATTGTGTCTGGCAGAATCCTACAACACAGCCACTACACAATCAAAATTTATTGTTTTCGCGTTGGAGGTGAGGGAATCATTTGAATGAATGACACTGTATTTATTGAAGACAAAAAGAACACTAAAACGTTGTATCAAATCCGTTCCATGATTCCTATTTCGAAATTTTATCAGTTTTTATTTTTTTCAGTTTGCCGTCTCTTCGTTTTGCTGTCTCATTCACTTCACGCTTTTTTATATAAAAACTAGAAAAACGGATCGAGGCTCATTGTTCATAAATTTTGGCAAATTCCGTTTAAAATTTTTCCTAAATTGTCCTTTTATTCTGTAATGTTACTGTTGTATAGATTAAAACACCCAAGCTTTTATTGCTCTTAAGAAATGTCTTCATAAGTTTGTTCTTGTATACAAAATATTCACAAACAACATCAATACTGACCAGAATTTAAGCTTTTGTTTAAGTTTTCCATAGGGCAGATTTATATCTGCCATTCTGGCTGTGGTTTAGCTTTTATTGACATTAACTGAGTTGTCAACTAACAAGTTGTCTATACAAGCGATATTATCTCAAACCTTTAGTGCGCAAAGTTTTATAGGTACATATTTGACACGGCTCACTCATCGATATTGTAGGCATATCAAACTAAACTGATATGTGCGAAACATTGTTAAATAGGCATCTATGAGACAAGTTTTTTAAAACTGCAAACTTTGTTTTCATTTCCGATTATGTCGCTCTTCGTAAACTCAGCCGAAGTTCAAAATAGATTTTTTGTAATGTTTTTCCACATTTTTGTTAAAATAATGTAGCTGCTACGAATAAAGTTTGCAGTTTCATAATTATGTTATGGTACTAAACCATCTGCCCTCAATCTTAATCATGTACAATTCGCTTTTGTTCTCCTCGTAACTAAAACATATTGTACTTGTGCAAAGTTTGAACTGATATATGTATAATTTTATTTATTTTATAAATTCATACAGCATCATTTACGTATTTTATGTATTTTTGGATATTTGAACATTTCTTGCCATTCACTGTTGATAGAAAGAAAATGCATTGCTTATGAACTAGAGTTCAATCTTTGTCAGAATAATTTTCTCCTAAACAGAGCATGTTCAATCGAATTTCCGATTAGTGCAGATCATACGAATTTATTTTTATGTAAACGTCTAGCTTTTGACCAAACTTAGTGTTTTTCAATATTTTTTTTTATAATCTAATTTTTGCTTCGCGTGTTTTCAAAAGTGTTCTGTGCACAAACTATAACTGACCTTTTGTTTTGTGTATAGACAAATGCATTGCTCTTTCAACAAGACTTGGACTGGTTTTACCTCTAATTAATGGCTTTGTATCACAAGACTTGAAACAGGAAATTATTCTGCTTTTTGGTGATAGGAAATGTTTCGTTTCATTTTCAAAACGTAAGAAGTAAATGTTGAGTCTCAATGTGAAGCTGTGTAATGTATAACCTTACATTCTGGCCGATTCAACCCGGTTTCAATCTTCTTATAAAATTGTTTCTCCTAAAAAAGAAAAGAGCGTTTATATAACAAGAAGCGAATTTCAAACTATAAGTAAGTGAACGCTTAGACGCTTACCTTAAGGCTGAAGTGGTGAAAATTCTGGCTGTTGATGATGTTATTCATGTTTCTGTCGATTGTCGTCCCGAGCAATTGACAAATGTGACTTCCTGCCGGATTTTCAGTCAAACCAAAGTTAAATGACAGACAGAAACTGTGATTCATGCAGTGAAACCCACAATGAAGCAAATCGGTTACGAGTAGTAAATTGAGCTCCGAAGATGTTGACAACTCATGGTACAAATAGGAGACGAAATACGATTCTCGCACTTCTCCCGATGTCGAGACTGGCGATAAACACAGTTCAAACACGACACAGCAAACAACAATTTTAGTAAGAAAGCGGAGTTTCATCATTGCAATATTTGTGAACTTACTAAAAAAGAGCTGAAATGAAATCATTTAGATCCCGCTTCATGTATTTATTTGTTTATCTATAGCTGTCTACTTACTTATTCATTGCTTGTCGCAGTTTGTAATTTTTACACAAAAGGTTTTAATTGTGATAACATTTTTCAAGAACACCCTGGAATAATTGTTTAATCAGATTCCTTGTTTTCGAAAACGTACTCTCATACATCCTTGCACTTCTACAACTCCATTTTTGCTCCTGCAACTTATTGCATATGAAGTATCGAAATAATAGACTTATTTAGTTGCAAGCAAAACAGCCTTTCATCATTTATATCTAGATCTGTCAAAAATCGACACCTTTAACAGTAACTCAGTAAATTGTAAACGGAAATTAAAGGACTTCTGCTCATGACACCGACTTATTACAAGCCAGGTTAATTGCAGCCATCCGTACTGTGTGATTACGTATTTAAATTGCCGACAAACAGATTTGTGGCAGCTGAACATCTCATATTTGAAGAAAATATTAAAAAAATAAGGAAAAGTCACTTACTTATTACTTGTTTCTCTTGAATCTGTTATAGTGATAAACGTAGCCGATAGTCCAGATGCCGCGAATACACTTTCAAGTGCAAAATTCGCTTACGTATAAAAACAATGGAAAAGACCAAAGCCAGAACCTAGACTTAGAGGTAGACCTATAGGCTCAGATCTAGACCAAGACCAAGATTCAGGCCCATGGCCAGACTCAGACTTATACCAAGAACCAGACTCAAAACTAGAACCAGACTGTACAGCACACAGTACAGTACAGTACAGTACAGCACAGCACAGTACATTACAGCACACAATACAGTACAGTACAGTACAGTACATTACATTACATTACATTATAGTACAACATAGCACAGCACAGTACAGCACAGTACAGAACAGAACAGCACAGTACAGCACAGTACAGAACAGAACAGCACAGTACAGTACATTATAGTACAACATAGCACAGCACAGTACAGCACAGTACAGTACAGAACAGCACAGTACAGAACAGTACAGAACAGCACAGTACAGTACAGTACATTATAGTACAACATAGCACAGTACGGTACAGCACGGCACAGCACAGTGAGTACAGCACAGCACAGTGCAGCACAGTACAGTACATTATAGTACAACATAGCACAG
>JAOBYE010644408.1:0-11940 GCA_025403585.1 Parazoanthus swiftii
GGTAACTGGTGTCGCAGTAGATGACAATTGACCGTTTTGGCTTGAAAAAAAAGAATTCCTTACAGAGAAAACTGTCTACTTTGCTTAGCTGCTTTTATTATATGCTTTAATTTTCGCCAAGTTTATAAAATATATTCTTTTAAAAAGATGTTCACGTGGCCGCATGTTATCCTTCCAACACATAGTTCACAGCGCTGTAGCTTTTTACGTTAATGGCAATCGACACTTGATTCCTGACCAGCATCATTTGCACAGTTCATCTGATTTTGAGCTCTACAGCGCTAGCAATTATATCGACCCTGTATTTTACAGTCAGAAAGCTCCAAAAACGATAGAAATCAAGAACGGCAAAGGCGAGGACAAAAGGTGTCATGCGAGTTTTTATTTTAAGTTATGGTGTAGCACAGGCCATTTACTTTATATTTCCAACGGACGCGAGTTTCGGCCATCAACATTTTATCCCTTTGATGCAATCTGCGCCTCCGCTTCTCTACGCCCAGTAATATGCTAGCTGAGTTTTTGCTTGCTCCTAGCACAAGGTGTTGTTTTTCTTCCTTTCAAAAGTGTTTTTCTATGAGAAGGTTAGCAATTTCAGGCCATAACCGTTTTTGAAAATCTATTTCAATATACCCTCTAGATTAGACGCAGGCTCAAATGTGCGCAGTTCTCGGCTGGCCATGAAATTGCAAATACATTGCCACAACCTCTTGCGGTGAGCAGTTTTAATCATTTCAGCGTCCTTGAAAATCAGAACTTTTTAATTTTTGGTGCTTTTTTATTTTCAGCTTCCAATATGATATTTATGGCTTTTTAGATATGATAGAAACATGTATTGTCATTAGTATTTTACCAGGAAGAATTTACCAGGTACAAGTAAAGTTACAATATCGTGTTGTTAAGGAAACATTTTCATTGGAAAGGGAAGATCGCCCAGGAGTTGAACTAGAAGTAAATGATCTCTTAAACCTTTCAAAAGTTTAATAAGTCTTCTAATTTATCCGTCTTGTTAGTTTAGATGTTTTTTTTGTTATATATTATCAATATAATATAATATAATGTAAATGTTTATCTCTTTATGTCAGTGCTGACCTGCTTCTTCATCCACGAGTTCAATTGCAATTAAACTTAGCAGCTACACAGATGTCTTAATTGCTTTAAAATGACCAAGTTTTCCATTAATAGGAAAGTCTAGAATCTCTTCGAACTGATTGACAATTGTGGGTTAAGTTGTGTACAAAAATAAACTAAACAGAAAGCCCTACCTTTTCTCTTGTCGCTGCAACGGATCGAGAAATGCGAAGAGAGCACAGATACCATAGAATACTGAGAAAGAAAAGGAAAATTTGAACCAATCACAGAGTAACGTACGTTTGGGGGCTGCCGCGAGACTTAAAAATCTAATTTACTTGGGAGATGTAAATAACAAAGCGTCTAGGAGTGATTATATCTTGCGAGGAGAGAGATAAACGTTTTAAAAGTTAATATGTGAATGGGTAAGAACCAGAGATGTTCAAGCGTGAAACCGCAGTAATCAAGTTTAAAGTTTTATCATTTTAGCGCCTAAGCTACCTTGTTTCAGCTTTGAAACGTTTTAGACTATGATTTAAAATCGCCAGAAGCAGTAGATCACCAGACAAGCATGCTGCATGGAAACGGACAAAACAATACAATACTTTATTTATGTGCTATACACTTAGCTGCCAAATATCAATCTAGCTACTTGTTCCCATTTAAACATACACAAAAAATAAAATAAATAGAAAAAATGCTACGTTTAGGATTTTAGCAATTTTTAAATGTATTTTTAGAAATTTTGAAAATTAAAAGAGTTTAGAATACAAATAATGAAATATACAAATCTGCTTAAAAATACTATTTACATTTTACAAGATTTTGAATGACAAATTTCTCTTGCTTGCGAGTGCTCTCTTACTTGTAGAGTGTTTATGGCACTCGCAGCCGTTTCAAAAGACTTATATAAAAATTAAAATAGGAATTAAAATGCATGTGCTTATAGTCTCTGAATATGAACAACCTTTTTGTCACCTATATTGGTCAGTCAGAGCGCGAGTCATATATTCAAGTTAATTGGCAATTTACTAGACAAAACCAACTGTTGTAGAACTGCACACCTCTTAGATATCCAGCTGTTGAGGCAGTTTACATATTTGCCGTCAGCAACATTATAATTGTCTCCAAAGTGTTATTACACAATTCGTTTTCTCTATGAATTTTAATCTAGAACTAAGTTATAGCAAGTTTCTCAGGCAAGTAAAAGAAGATGAATTGTGAATCAACATATTGCAATTGCTGTTGACAAAGTTTTCAAACTTCAGGAGACTAGAAAGAGCAACAAGAACTTCAGTATAAATTAGAAAGTGTTTCACAACCTCCGTAAGGCTTTTGGAAGTTTTATTTAACGAGCAAGAACGCAGTCTCAATGTGTCTAGAATATCCTTAAAGACAAGCATTCGGAATTATTCAGGCATCGCTAAGGAAATCAGTTTATGTTTCCATATATCACTTTTGCAATTAGACACTGAAAAGCAACGAGGGGAGTATTTAATAAATTAAAATTTTTCTTGTATTTTAAAAATTCATTTTAAAAGAACATCGAAACTTATGAAAGTTCTCAATTGAAATGAGCGCAGGAACTCCCCCTCTGAACAAAAACAGATAATTCATTTGGAAGTTGTGGCGCATACAACCAGGACATAACTTCAAAAGATTCAACTTTTGTTTTACTGTCACTTCGGTACCTCACACATTTGACTTGCTGGAAGCGATAGTGCGAAAACTTCAGTAGGTATATCACCTTTTTTTCAAAATACAGCAAAGATGTAAACACTCCACAAAATCTTGTTGCTTTTCTTGATATAAGTAGCTATAGATCAAAGCATTGTCTAACCAAATATAGAAAAGCTGGTTATACTTCAATACTTTTGCAACCGAATAAAAAGGTGGATGAAATAGACAAAAAGTTTTTGAAAATGAAGAAAAGGATTGAATTGGATTGGATTGGATGAATTGTGAAGGACATGCATGAGACATGAAGATTGACTGTACCTGGCCGCTCTTGGAAAATAATAATAATGTGTGCAGCAAAAGCTTAGTTATAATGTCTACACAACATCACATACCAATTTACAAATACATGTTTTAAAAGAAATAATATAAATATAAAATAAAACCTAAATCAGGTCAAGCAATCAAGCAATGCAGTTAACAATAGATGAATCAATAAATGATTTCAAAAATCTTTGTGTGCGGTAACGGGGCTGGCAAAATATTCTGTTTGTCTTTGGGAGTATCTTGGGTTTGCACATAGTATCTGCAAGAGGTTACATAGCTTTAGTGTTTAGGTTTTATTTACACTAAAAAGCTTTTGAATAGCGGAGGAAAGTCTTTCAAACGGTGAAAAGAGACCGGACAGAGATTTGAAAAGTGTTAGTAATATTAGTTCGAGACCTGATAATTTTAGAGGGCTCGCTTCTGAATACTCTTTTAAGAGTAAAATTAAAATGCCATTACTGAGATAGGCCGGCAAAGCGCAGTAAAAAATAGCTAGGCGTATTCTAAGCTACTTCTAATGCACGTGAGGTAAAAACTGATTAAGTCGTTAACTGGAACTCTGGCGAGTTTTAAAAATCTTAAAAGTTGCCGCAAACACATTAGCCTGGAGTTTGAATCTTTTTTTACAATACAGTCGAAATCACTTTCTTCAGTTCCATTTCAAACTGTTATAGATTATAGCACCTTCATTATTTTTGCATCAGTAACGAGTTCTATACTATTTGTCTTCAACATGCTGCAATTTGTATTGACACTGCTTTTTTCCAAGCTCGTCGAGTTTGAACTAGCATTTATCTGATTCTCTCTTGAATCTCACAAGTTAATAGGACAACTCTGACATTTCCATCGGTAGTGCTACAGTTTCTTCGGCCATTTTGGGCAAAATTAGATTCAAAGAGAATGGCAGTCCGTGTTTGTTGACAAGTTGTTTGGTTACGGTGTAAAATCTGCCATTTTATAAGAAGCTGGCAGGTGTTTTTTCTAAGTATAGTTAATCTCTTTCACTGGGTTTATGTTTACGCCAGCAGGCGCTTGAAAAATGATCTGTTCATGATAATATTGCGATGCGATCCAGCAAACGTGAGATTTTAATAGTGTCGTCAATTGCTTATATTTCCTATTGGAATTATTCCGTCGGGGTTCTGTCTGTGAACGCTGGTTTCTTATAGAGATGCTAATACAGAGTCTCAAAAAAAGTGCCAGTGGGATCGGAATTAATTGGCTTTAGTGAGTTTAAGGTAAGAAAACCAGACCTCGCTTAATGCAGTTCAAAATACTTTATATTTTTTATTCGATAGGCATCACAGTTTTACCTTAGTTTTGCAATACCAAACTCGGGCTACACAATATACTCACTAAACAATATACTCAGTAATCACTTGCTTTTGTAAGAAAACATAAACAAATACGGTTGAAAGAGCCGTATCGGAGTAGTATGATGTCTTACAAACAAACACATTTGACAAAACGATTACTAATGACTTAGCCACATTTAATATATAAATTGCTGTTATCATCGTTATTAATTATTAATTATTATTACTGTTATTTATACTATTGTTATTATTGTTATCATCATCATCATCATCATCATCATCATCATCATCATCATTTATAACTATTTTAAAATCATTAATCGGAGTTTACCGATTGTACCATTTCGGGTTGATATTTCAAGAAAAAATGTTTGATCGTTCGATCGTTAAAAAATAATACAAAATCTTTTATTTATTTTATTAGCAACAAGAAAACATGGTTTGTCTCACTGCCAAATAAACAAACATTCAGTTTATTTCTTCCTGTTTTGACCTCCGTATACCGCCCTTATTAATTAACTCGAGCCATAAATCTGCTGTATAAAACACTAAAATTCGTTTTAATAGTTTATAACAACTTCTTCAAGCGCGTTTTCCGAAACGCAGTTTCAGCACTCAGGTTAATGTTTTAAAATTCAATTATTTTTAGGTGAGTCATTTTACTTTGCCAATAATTTTGTTCAACGGGTTTGTTTGGTAACTGTACACCTTCTATGATCCTTTGTCCCTGGAAATATAACGATAGCGTCGATGATCATCAAAACTAGCTAGAACTTAACAGTAGCATTTTGTTATATCGAGTTTTAAGTATAACTATGATCTTTATAAGATTATTAACCCTTAAGAGTTAAGACCACACAATCTATTCTTAAAGCCACAAACTTCAATAATACAAAATCGCAAAGATCCAAGTCTATAACTGTTTGATTTTGGCAAATCAAACAAAGGCGCTAAGACGTACTTCTGGGAGCCATTCTGTCTGTCGGAGAACCAAACCAGTCACATCGAGCACTAGAGGTTGATTTGCGCCTTGTTTGTTGCATGCACCTCTCCTTATTTACAGACAGTCAATAACCATCTTTAACATTGTCCTGTATAATGAATAATGAGGGCTGGTATTTGTCCCCTTCCAACGCTCGAGGCGTTACAACAAGCCATTCTTCCTTTTCCAGACGAGGTTTTGAACGAGATTTTAACTCCTCCACATTGTGTTGTCCGTCTTCCTCCTGAATGGAAATACGTTTGTCTCCCAGTTAACTTTGCGGCAACAGTATACGTCACACCAGCCCTCAGTTGCACAGGGCTCGCAAAGTACACTGGGAAGGTATACTGAGAAGAATGTGAAAAGTAGGACCCAGTCTTTTGTGCCAGCAGCTGGTTTTGATTGTATAGTCTTGAGATGACTTTGTACGTGTGACTTCCGCTTCCTGCACCCCACAATCGATATCCCGATAAAATGACGTCAAGATCGGGAGTAAAATCAATGGCGTCGAAGTCAATATTGTATCCCCATCCGCGGTCTCGTCTCCCTTGGTCGACGCGCCAGCAGGTACATGGGACTGCTGTAAAAAATAAAAAATAAAAAATAACCAATAACTTTAAAAGAGCAAAAATGACAGCAGAAAACTACAGCTTTGCAACCTTCACAATTTCGGGCAAACATGGGTCCCTGGTGAATTTGATTTTATATTACACTTCTAAAATTGATATTAAAAACAAAATGAGCAAGCCATTTTAAAATAATCATAGGTTCGACAACTTATTACATTGGTGGGCTTTTCTTTAGAATCAATTAGTAGTCAATTAACCAAGAATATGAAAAGCGCATATTTCGAGGATTAATTTGGTTTTGTTGTTTATTAATGGAACTGTGATGATGTGTACGGGCTTTCTTTGAAATTCTTGAAAGGAGGATAGCTATATAGTCAATATGTATATTTATCGGCAAGACATCTTACGTGCACCCGTTTATAAATATTTTCAATAAAATTTTTTGTTTAAATACATTTGATGTCTTTGGGTTAATAACGTTCACATTTGTTAGAAGCCACATACATTCATTGACTAGACAATGAAGTGATATTGTCCTGTCGCTTTATCCCTATCTGAACGAAAGAGATAAGCCGAGATAAGTAGAAAATGCCCGCATCATATTAATACCAAGTTAACGAAGGGACTAAAATCAGAACTTCTTAACTTTGTGACATTTCTTAAAGATTGTTAGTTCTATTTCGTGTTCCTGCATACGACTTGTTGGGGTGGGGGAAGGGTCAAACAATATTGCTATGAAACTTAAAAGTTAAATAATTATCTGAAATCTAATTAGTTTGACATAGCTACATTCTGCTCTATACATCATAATGACTTCATTTTTAGAAAAACTGCGTTCTTTTTATCAATTTCCTTCTGTGTTTTGGTTGTTTCAAATTTTGTGTTTGAACACCCCATTAGAGCAACCAAACAAAATTTTGGAGCAGTTTAATAAATACTCACAAAGTTTTTGCACAACAACAAGCATTCTGCTCACAGCAGATCCCATTGAGTTCGTTGCCTTACAAACATAATTTCCACTGTCTTTCACAGCCACACTCGTTATCTGTAGTTGACCTTTCGTAGTGTCTGTCCAACCATTAGGCAGTCTACCGCCTCCAGCTCTTGTCCATCTGACAGTCGGGGTGGGAACACCATAAGCCTCGCATGAAATATTTATTGTTGATCTCTCCTTTGGGGATATGAGTTGTACAGGCCTCTTAGTAAACTTGGGAACACCTACAAGAAGATTGTAAGGTATCTGTTGAAAAGAGACAAAGTACTAAAGAGAAAGGGCGCAGGGATACGGGATTAAGCAATGAACAATATTTGGCATATTTTCCCCGCAAACTGCGAATCCTAAATTGCCAAAATGGTACCGGTATTTTGGCTATCGTGCTTTTGAAATTTACGTAGGTTTTATACAAAACATTTTCTAGCAAAGATTCTGGGTGGCCTAGAAAAATTACGCAAAGAAAAACAAAAAAATGTTAGGCCATAAATAAAATATTGCTCCAGACTTTTTCTTTTGTTTGCTTTCCTTCCTCTTTTCCTCTTATTTCATGTTCCCTACCCTTGCTCAGTCACTGAGCCAAAAGAAAAGTGCACTTTGTCAGCTAAAGTATTAGCTAAGCTGGTATTAAGATTTTGACTGATTGCAAATATTTTTGCGACGTACCTTAATGACACATTGTTTAATGTTTTATGCATCTCTCACTAGATTCAGATTAAAAAAAAAACTCGTCTGTGACTCAAAAACTGCTAATGCCATAACCAAGCTATTCTGTGCACCCCAAACAATGACGTACGATTATGATTTTGGTAAAAGGTAGCAAACTTCAAGTGAAAATGACTCCGGAAGTGCTAATTGGCGGTGGAAATGGATCCGAGATGAGAGTTAGAAACGGACATTTGAAAGATAAAGAACAGGTAGTCGCTTTTATGTGCACCGAAATCCTATCTTGACGAAACACGTATGTATTCCAAGGACATGTTCACACTGCGAATACTTAATAATGTTTAATAAGCAATTTTACAAACTATCTGTCAACTCACGAAGTTTCATCAACTGGAAACAAAAATGAAAAACGTAAACTGGGTTTATGATAATATTTTTCAGTATATCACATGCTAACAAGTTCTGACTTTCAGTCTGAAATGTTTGCTTGGAAGATACGCACTCCCCATCAAGCTTGATGTGATGTAACGATTACGTCGATTACTAAGATCAATCAGTAACACTTTTATTGCTGTGCACAATAAGTTTCCTTTTCATTTTATGTAACAAGTTCCCAAAGACATAACTAACTCGATTCCATATAAGGGAATGTTTACTTGTTTTCAACTACGACCACGTTGGCTCGTAGTCAAGTTTTGGTATTTTAAGGCTCTCTCAGAAAAGTAGGGGAAATGTCACACCACCTGCTTTTGTTTTAGCAATGATTAAAATCATCACTAAGGGTGCCGGAAACATTCAAATGTTCAAGTCATTCGTTAAATATTTAGCGAAATTAAAATGGGGCTGGATACAACCGTTCCCATCTGAGAGAAGAGGTGGAAAATGCCACTTGAGAGGGATGATTCATGCTTACCTAAGATTGTGATGTTTCCATCCGCATTGACAGTTCCGAGTATATTGCGAGCGGTACAAGTGTACTTCCCAGCATCGCTATAGTTCAGGCTCCTAACAGTCAACTTGCCATCGTCCGTGATCGCATATTTCGCATCAGCTGTGAGTTGAGTTTCTTCACGTTTCCATGAAACCCTCGGTTGAGGATTACCAGACGCCGAACAGTAAATATTTGCCGATTGTGTCTCGTTCAATGTTTGATACTGCGGCGACACGACAACTACTGGCGCTGAGATTGATTCGCCTGATTCACCTTTCTTTCCCGGCAGTCCTCGCGGCCCCTGCCTTCCTGTTGCACCTGGGTCACCGTTGATCCCAGGGAGTCCCCTAGGACCTCGTTTGCCTTGCTTACCCGGCGGTCCAATTGGCCCTTGCGGCCCGCGGAAACCTTTTGGCCCCCTCCTGCCCCTTAAACCTTTCCTACCCCTTCTGCCAGGGTTTCCCCGTGGTCCAGGAGGGCCAGTAACACAAACTTTATGTTTCGGAGAACACAATTTTGCCGCTGTCAAGGTGTTCACGTATTTCGAAATTTCCTGTTTCAAGTCGGCAACATTAATAACTGTGTTGTTTGTTATGGCGGGCCCGATGGAGCGTTTGATTCTGAAAATTGTGTTAACCAAGGTCGCTTTTTGTGGCAGGATGCCCGATTCTGTGAATAGAAAAGTTTATTGTTTTACTCGTTTTGTAATTAGTCTGCTTTGCTCTAATATTTCACAGTCACTCATCAGTACCTGGTACCAAGACAGAACGTTATACAACATTGGACAAATAACACGTTTTTATTAGCAAAAAATTTCGTAGTTTAATAAAGTTTACTACAATAGAACGTCCATTCACACCTTTAAATAGAGAAGTCCTTGATAGAACGAACAAAATTCTTCGTACAGCCCGGCCAGAGTTACAGTAAAATATATTGAACAGAACCTTGATATAACGTACACCCGATATAACGAACAAGTATCCCCAGTCCCTTGACACTTTTTGAAATTGAGGTTTTACTGTATATTTACTGTATTTATTAATCGGTTTTACTGTATGTTTACTGTATTTTACTGTATTAAGGTATAAATAAAATATCAAGAAGTTAATTTTCTTGCAGAAAATTAACTTCTTGATGAGGAAATCCAGGGAAAAAACTTGGTTCCCTTATTCTTTTTTATGCTTCAAGTATGTCAAAATTAAAAATTCATTCTAAATTGAAATCAGATGATAGTATGATCAGTTACCAATGGCGTGATGAAATGGATTCCTGTTTACCAGATATTGTAGCTAAATTTGATAACAGCAGAACATTCCATTTCTTTGCTCAGGACTTCGTAATTAGTCCAATCAACATAGTCATATATTCGCAATGCTCATCAGTATTTTTTTACGTGAAAAATTAGCTAAGTGTCGCTAAAGAACAATGTTACCACTTAACATTAACATTAACATTAACAGAAAGCGTTTTTAAAGAAAATAACTTTCTTTTCCATATTTTTTGCTTGTTTCAAATTTATAAAAACAAAACCTTTCACCCTACAATGCAGTATCGCTTACCACTGAGCTGATGAAATATATGTTGTAGTAGAAAATGGCGTTTCAGGCTGCCGTATAATACTATTACATAATGCTAAAATTTCCAAACGGTTAGCGTGGTTCTGTGTGAACGGAACCTCATTCATTAGGTTCGAGTGACAGACTCAAGGACAGGGGAACAACCAAATTACACTGTTGCAGAAGCGTAAGAACAAGAAACAAATCCGCTGGAAGTATACCAAGGAACCCGAGATGCTCAGTGAGAACGGCCTTTGTTAAACAGCATGACAAGGAAACATCCCAAGTGTGGAGATTTGCCTTAGGGCAGGTTATACCTACTTGGACGTTTTTTTTTAAAAAAAACGAGACAGTCATGTGCTTATTTCCGCTCGAGGAAATACTTTTTACAAAGCGATATTCGATTGTACACGTTGAGGTTTTCTTAGTTTTCATAGCAATAGAAACACTATTCATTATCAATTCACAGTCTTTATGTGACACAATTATAACCACTTGTATCGGTCCTTTCATTAACAATTAACTCAATAAGTATACCAACTTGCATTGCAAAGACAACCTTTGCTCTGCCAACCTAATAAAATCATCTTTAGTACATAAAGCAATCGGTGCTTCTACTGGTCATAGCACAGTTTGTTGTTTTTCAATTAGCAATACC
This sequence comes from Parazoanthus swiftii, assembly GCA_025403585.1. NCBI lineage: Eukaryota > Metazoa > Cnidaria > Anthozoa > Zoantharia > Parazoanthidae > Parazoanthus > Parazoanthus swiftii. Next base: position 10,742 of record JAOBYE010644408.1, read on the forward strand.
GAAAGCTAGAGTTCAGATCATATTATGAAAGTTGTTAGTTCTGCTACAATCATAAGTTGAATTTTTCTACCTTGTTTTTGTCAGAGGCGACCCCAATTACAAAATAAATTTTGTAGTAGAACGAACAAAAACAGTGTACACATTTTATCTCCCGGTGCAACCAGATGCACTTATCGAAGATTTGCGCATAATACTGGTGTTAATACGCTCTTCATTAATTACCTTGTAGACGTTGTTCAAACATTCTATCCCAAATCTGAAGCTCCTTGATGAGGATTTTTAGGGAGGAAATCTCATCGGTCCTCTCCATGACTTGATAAGTTGTGACCTCGTTCCGAACAGCAACAAATGTGCAAAGAACTGCACAAACCAAGGAAAGAATGGTGGACTTTCTCGAATCTGAACACAGATCTCTCTTTGATGCCTGCATGTTTCGCCGCTTTCCACCAGGATTAAGTTACGATTGGATCTGCCCACAGTTGTTGGTAAAACGTACTGTTTCGATGCGGAAGTTATTTCTGAAATATATAGCCGATCAATGCTTTAATCAGCACGGTGTTTACAATGTTGGTAAGACTTCCTGTGACCTAGTGAACTCTTATAAACCCATCGGCGATAACAGATGCAAATACCAACACGTCCGAGTACTCAGATCAGGATTATAGTTGTGTTCCAGGAACAGCTGTTTATGTGTTTTTTGAAATGTAGCCAATTCTGCCATCACCCACCCTTCCCAAGTCAGCTTTTATAGACGGCGCGTGTGTTTTGCATATTCCATCAAGACTCTCGGTCCCAATCCCAGATCGTTTTTGCTCGGCCTAAATATAACGCGTGTAGCCTATCCATCACGCATCTATCAGAGAGTTGGTTTGAGCTTCAAAGAGGCAGTATCAGAGTAGTAAGGCTGTCTAAAACGAAAAGTATATAAAACAATGTATGAGCTGCAAAACAACAGCGATATAAATTTAAAGTGTAAAGTTGATGTGTCTGTACAAATATCACAAGAAATTCCTTCTAAGCGGTAGACCAAGAAAGGAAATTGGACAACACAAATCACGACCTCCGAAGCAGATCACCATTGCTCTGCCAACTGAGCTACAAGGCCAGATTTGAGCTGGTCGGGGGTAATTAAGATGGTAATGAAGCGGCAAATGAACATGTAAGTGAGGGGGTAACCAGTAAGGTTTGGCCGCTGAGCA
>JAOBYE010644519.1:0-11938 GCA_025403585.1 Parazoanthus swiftii
CGCCCCCCTTCCACAGTATCAAATGTTGACCCCTAAGAATAGAAAGCCCTCAATGAAAACCATTTCCGAAATCACTTCTAACTCCTCCGAACGTACAAGCAACACACAAGGAAGCAACAAGTAAGATAAGATAAATAACCTCTATTCGTGGCATTTTAACAATTTCAGGTAAACGATGTCTATTCTCATACAAAGTGTTAAAACGGACTTTCAACTTGGGCCCCCTGTGCATGCGGTAAATACTTTGCCAAGCATGTGACGTTAAGTGAAAGTTGCTGGAGTCAAGCCAGAACACACAAACACAATGTAACAAGACAATTTGCGTGTGCCCTCCGGAAAGCAGATTAAGGTCATGATCTTTCGCGAACTTAAGAAGGACGATCAGTCTACGGCTTTCTGCGTTCTGGTTGAACACAGCTGAGGGCCGGATTTTTATAAATGACATAAAGACAGAACCGATAGGAGAGAAATGGAAAGAGTACTTGTATGCGGTCTCACATTAACTGCTTTCTGCTGGATCACAGTTTCCGTTTCAGGCTGCGGCGAGAGATCTGAAAGTAAGGAACACATTTCTCGTAAACGTAGATTGTTGATTTGAGCTTCTACTTACATGAGTTGAACTTGCTAGTTGCATGTTGGCGAACTCGAGTGCTGTCAGTTGAAATGCGTTGATACATTTAAAGCTGTACAAAAAACACCGCAAAATTAAAAATACTTCAACTTTCACACCTTGACCTATCACTCACTGACCGCTATGTGGACTTACACGAGTCATTTTTGTCAATCTATGGAGAACAGAGTTATATCACTGATTGAATTAGTTTTTCAGTTTTATGAGCTGCAAGTATAAAGTGTTTTCCATCAATCGTCACTTTTATTTCGATTATGTGTTGAGTACACAAAACGCACCGGATCATGTGTTTCTGTGAAGCCCTGGTTGCTGATAAACCGAGGTAAATGTTTATTTAAGAAGTTAAACGTTTTCTGTCCCTTAATTTTTACTGGAAACCTTTCGAAAAGTGGAAAGATTTACGAAGCAGTGAGCCTCTTTGGTTCATTTTATACACAGAGCTTCATAGATTCAGTCTCCCCGTCGGGTTAGTATATAGTGTAAACCCGGACTTACACAGGTCTGTGGTTCAACTTTCACGGCTTTCATTGTTTTGAAACACTTTGATTTGTATCTTTTATACACCTCATTAGCCTCCCCGCAGACTGCCTTGTTTACAGGAGCATCGGAATATAAAAAACTGTGATCCGCGGTAAGAATATATTGATCCCATTATTTAGTACATCTATGAATATGTTTGGCAATGTTTTTTTTTCTTACTCAGCCAATTCTTTGATCAAAATTCTTCTTATTAAGAAAATATCGTTATTATCATCCTTCGAGCTTCGCTGCCAGAGGTCTGCGGGGAAGCTGGCAAACACATGACTCGGCAGTCTGGAGGCAGTCATGCAGTATGTTGCAAGGCCTTCTTTAGTTCTTTTCCCCACACCGACGTACCGCCCCTGGGTTAAAGAATACATATCGCAAGCAAAGCTTCGCTAAATCCTCTACAGATGGTAGCAATTATGAGTTTTATGACTATTTTATAGTTCATGTTTATTTGGCTGCTCTGTGCGAGCGGTGCCCTTTATGAGCTTAAGTGAATTCGAACTGAAAAACAGTGTTGCAGCCTTTGGCGCCTTGCATTACACTCGGGATTTTTGTATTAGAAACGTCTTTTTTAGAATGTTGAGGCTGAAAAATGTCACATTTTAAGAACATGCTAAGCTCAAGAACAAGTCCGAGGTCAACACTAAGAAAGGCCCGTTATTTCTACAAATTTAGAAAGTACAACGGAAAACCGCTGAGAAGAGCTTGTTGAAAAATCTGCGCAACGCAACGCAACGCAACGCAATATACGCAAAATGCGTATATTGCGCAATTACAAATTTGTTTACAAACACTTGTTTACACTTACACATTTTTTTACAAACACGTTATATTGTATGAACCGCAATCGCGTGGGTTCATGCATGGAAATGTGCAGTATAAATTTCTGCAAGTAGACCGCTGTTCAAACGAAACGTTTTACAGATATTGCGCAGTTTACAAATTTCTAAACTGCGCAATATACGCAACAAGCGCAACACACGCAATTTGCGTATATTGCGTTGCGTTGCGTTGCGCAGATTACAACAAGCCGCTGAGAAGGCGGTGCAATTTGGTTACATGCGAGGCAACGTATTAAGGTATATGTATGACGGTCTGGATGGGATTAACTGATAGCTGATACTCGCCCAAAAGTTTAACTGATATTCAGACGCGTTTTTTACTGATACCCGATAATAACTGATAGTAGACATTTGTAAATCTTTAACAAAAGGCATTTGCAACATTGTTGTTTTTAACTCAAGAGCTCAAAAATCATCAAACAAAATTGAAAAACAGTGTGATGTCAATTGAGAATAGCTGTCGGAAAGTAAAAAAAAGTTGTTTTTAGTCTTGAATAATGTAATATGTGACATTATGGAGTTGTATGCCAAGCGCTAGCGATATTAAGGGCGGTAGATTCCACGAATTCGTTGAAGGCGTTGAAGTTAACTGATAATCGCGAATTTTAACAGATAACTGATACTTATAGGCGAAAGTTTAGCTCATAACTGATACACATATATAACTGGGTTAGCTTTAAATCTACACAGGCACGAATTCAAAAATGATCAAGAACGCTTTAAAGGTTAATGTACAGTCTGCATGGAGTTGACCAAAGCATCAGATTTGAGACCTTAACAGACAGATTTTTGGGTAGCCTTCGGAAGGATCTTTAAGCCAAAAAAACCGACTAATCGGAAATATCAAACTGTAGTCGAGGTATTGAGAATGAAAGATTTTACCGAAGTAACATCACTCCCAACTTTTCTTTCTTCAAAATTATTTTTTTCGAAACAATTTTCCGATAACAACATAAGAGACATGACTGCCGGCGTTGCAAAAACTTGGATCACAACAGTTCAGTCCAGATCAAGCAGGAAAGTTGAAGGGCTCTTATTTTCAGTTACGTTTTGTTTACATCTTTGCTTATTTGCTAGAATCCAATTTGCTTGCTTTTGTGTTTTCTTTCGTTATTTTATTGTTTATTTGGTGTCCTTAATGAGTTGTTATTCAGCAAGTTTGCTAACTTAACAGTGGGTTGCTCCACCCAAAATGTTCTGCAACTGGTTTTGCAACCAAATAGAAGTCAGGCGAGAGAAACACGTTCTGTCTTTAGTGAAGAAATGCATTAGCAGGAATTGCCCACAATTTTTTATTGATTATTTTAAATTCAATAGGGGTATTTTAATTAGAACTACCCGACAAAGCGACAGACTTAGACTGCCTTTTGTGAAGTTAGAGTCTACAAAGAAAGCATTTTTCTATCATGGTAGTAAATTTTTAATGAGAACTTGTAAATTTTTTAATGAAAACTTGTAAATTTTTAATATAATGAACTTGTAACTTTTTTTTTAATTAGGTTTTTCAATTAATTTTAATGTCGTTTTAAATATTATCCTTATTGTAATGTAATGTAACTTTCATTTTTATAGGGCCTCTATTGATAGCAGTAATTTTGTAACTTATAATTACTGAAAGAGCAACCCTGATTAAATAAAGGTTTCTTCTTCTAACTGCACACATTTTAGGACTGAGCCGTACTGGTAACCAGTTTCTGTTTCAGTGTTTATTTTGGAGAAACGATTATTGTGTTCTACCAGAAGACTTATGCCTTATTTGCTTCGTACGAATTATAATTATTGTGCAAGGCAAAATCAGTAAGAAAAACAATCATGCAAAAGTGCGGCAACTAAAACGCTCAACAACTCCGAGTTTCACGCCGAATGAGCGAACTTCAGACTGACACACTTTGCTGAATACGACGAATAAAATCTGTGGATAATGCTTGTGATCGGATGCATAAAACTTGTTCTCATGATGGCATTTGGCGACCGTTCTTATCTATTGTTCGGGAAAGGTTCTTTGTTTGCGTTAAGAAGGCAGAGCTTCCTTACAAAGCGCTAAAACATGCGTAGTAGACGATTACTTCGGGCTGGTTTTAGTCCGTCAGGGTTCCAAGTCAATTGCAAAGTTAAAATCCCGTGACATTTCCCCAATTTTAAAAATGGTAATTTTTCACTGACCTGTACACAAAGTATAAATTTCTGTTAATCTGCCTTATACACCAGGACGAGCCTTAAGTCGCTTTGTACGTTTCACTTGCCTGTACCAATCCAGAGCGTAAAGGTCACTGGAGAGTTGCAAGTTTTCTAGACGAAAATGTTGATACGACAAACTTCTGGAGACATTTCACTGACTTGAGGAAAAAAGCTTTTGCTGACCCAAACTAAAGTTCTCTTGCATTTCCTCGACCTTAAAAGTATTTTCTTTTCACAAACTTGTCCTTGACCAGTCATTTTTCCGTTTATTCGACCCACATGCAGTGATCTACGAGTGCGTGGTGGAACATAACAGGCGCAGAGCCTGGCACTGGGCACCCAACCTTGAATGGGACGAAACGCTGGCACGGAGAGCGCAGGCTCAAGCTGTCCATCTACAGAGCAATCAAGGTGCACAGAATCTATACAATAACTCGAAAGAAGACGGTGTGAATATTTACTATTCAGACTGGTCGGACCCCACGTGTCAGGAAGCCGTGACTGAATGGTAAGGATCCCTTGGGGTAGGGGGTAGGGGGTTGTCTTCACCAAAAATGTCTTTGAGCGTTTAACAACCTCTAACATTCGAAACTTTTACACTTGTTAATTGTAGGTGATTCAGCCTAAGGCTGCAGGGTACTTGTGAACGAAGTTATTACTGTTATTACTGACTTGCCCGATTGATGATTGACGTACACGAACAACTTTTATCAAATGCAAATTTTGACTAGGTCCATTCCCTTTTGGGGGCTAAAAGTTATCATTCGGTCAAATTTGGGCTCATTAATTCAACATAAACATCACTTTTAGCCCAATAGGGGATGGATCTGTCAAAAAATGGTTTATTGATTCATGTGTTCTGTCGCTTGCATGAAATTTCCTGTCGCGGGGGCACATTTATTGCGCAACAATACAAGGCATGAATTCAACTTTTAAAGTTTGAAATCACGCGAAGTGGAGGGGCACCGCAACTAGTGAAGGGGGGGGGGGCTGGGGGATGGCGGGGGGAGTGGGAGCTGACTAGTGACTTCGAAGACGGGGGGAAGGTGGGGTAAGTTTTTTTTTTTTCGCCGTGAAAAATGTTTGTTCGACATGTAACACTCAAAACTGACCAATAACGTTGCTTGGTGTAGAGTGCGGACGCGTGAGATAGCACGTCATGTGAGCACATTACGACACGCGGAACGTGATTTCTCGTTTAATTATTATAACTTGAATCTCCTCAGAAGTTGAAACCTGTCCATTTCTTCGTCTGCAGGTACTCAGAAGAAGAGAAGTACAGAACCCGAGGATTCTGTGCTAAAGAACCAAAATACTGGAGCAAACACATTGTTAACGATATCAGGCATTTTACCCAAATAGTATGGAGAAACAGCACCCGTGTGGGGGTAGGCAGAACTAAGAATTTTGTTGTGGCAAGGTACTCGCCGCGTGGAAATGACTTCAGCCAAGTCAACGAGAATGTGTGGTGTTAGTCAGCGACTTCAAAGCTTATCAATATCAGTTGCTATGGTGGTTCTTTGTAACATGCACAGGGTAGCTTGAATAGACCAGTATCATGAACCTTATGCATCACGAGGCGCCCGCTCGGATAGGGTTTGTTTCATGACGTCACAAACGGCTGGCAGCAGGTGACACCGTGTACGGAACTCAAGTATTACTGAGCCAATTCTGACTTACTTTTCATAACCAATAAATAACTCGAGGAAGAAGCTTCGTGGGAAGAACCAAAGAAAATGAATGATAACTTGGCATAAATCCTCGAATTCAAATTATTAGGTTCGCGGGAAGTGAACGTAACTCAAAAATGGGGGCAGGAATGAGGTAACATATAGACAATATTTACGGGTCAAGGACCGCAAAAGGAATTACCCCTCTATCGAGTGACTCAAGTGCTGTTAATAATGCTGGTCGTTATTAGAGTTGAGTAATTTGTAAAAACTTTTGGTGAAGACGTCTTACTCTCTACTAGAGGTGCTATTTACTCGAAAAAGCAACAATTTCTGTTTTCAAATGGGCTCACAGTCCACAGAGAGCATAAATCTGAACCTGACCAAGAAGTTTGTTATTTCAAAAGTTAGCAATAAGGAACCGACGCAAAACTTTTCAGCAAATCCAGTGCAAGCTGGTACGTGGGGAAAGTATATGTACCAGATCAGAACTCGGTTAGTGTGTCCTTGCTTTAAACATCGGGCATGCGAAAGTTATTGACTATAGAAAATTTTCAGTCTGGGATCTTCAACGAAACCAAATTGCAGGGTTAATTGCGATTATTTCAAGAGCAACCTGACCATTCAAGAACTGTAAAGTGCAATTGCCATTGTGTGAAACCAAGTAGCCAGAAAGACTCGATGCTCCACAAGTGAAAACAAAATTCATACGCAACTGTCATGCGATAACCGATATTGTAATATTGTATGTACAATAGTAATCAACTAATTAAACGTATATTGGTGTTGGCCAACTTTATACTATTACTAGAGACAAAATATCAGTCTGAGACGGGTATTTCGGCAACGATGGGAGTTGTTCGTCTGAGTTGTTTTAACAACAATAAAATATTTTCTTCAAAACGAAAATATTTTATAGTTCAACGAGAGAAAATCGGAGGCCTAACGGCTTTCTCTATGTTGAAATATTTACTCGTTTCTACAAAATTGTTTTAATAAAGGCCGAATGTTAAACGTGAATATGAATGCACTGACATCTTTTCAAAGAAATGATATTTTTTGGTTTGATAATATTTACAAGTGGAACAACTAAACAAACGGCAAACCAGTCAGTCTCAACTTGTCTTTGTCGTTTTCTTCTTCTTCTTTTTCTTTTGAGACTTCTTTGAGACTGCTTTTTCACTCGCAGTAACATCGTCCCTCGTCTTTAGAGCTACTGTCAAGTCGACGATACCTGGCTCGTCTTTGGGTTTATCCCTAATAAAAAAGTTCGAAAAAACATAAGAACCGAGAGGGAGTTACCGAGAGAGAGTTTTAACGTCTTTTTCTATTCAAAAATAAAACATGAAAGGTGAACTGTTACGCCACACATGAATAAGCCATCGCAACATAGAGAATCGTCAAGCCACAACAGTAGCACAGAATGACGGGTTGTTTAATTGAAACTGTGTTAAAACACGTTTTATACATTACTCTGGGTTAAAACTGATTTAATCAACGGTTTGGTTTAACCCCCGCCCATTTTTTTCAGCTGAAATTTATCACTCACTGTTCTAGGTTTGAAATCAATATTTCGATAATTATAGTCAAAAAATGGATTAACTTTCCTAGATTGGAAATGTCTTTAAGACAAGGTGGGCCAAGGATCTCGTTAATGGGACCCCTCACAGCTGGTTATAGAAGGTCCCACAGTGGGGGTTAGGGAGTCCCTGGGATCCCGCACATTTGGTTCAGAGGGTCTTCCTGTTGGTTTAGAGAGACCCAGGGACCCCGCACAGTTGGTTTACAGAGTCACTCGGACCCCGCACATTTGGTTTAGAGAATCCCTCGGACCCCGCTTAGTTGGTTCAGAGGATCCTCCAGTTAGTTTAGAGAGGCCCTGGGATCCCGCACAGTTGGTTGCAGAGGGTCCTCCAGTGGGTTTAACGGAGTCCCTGGGGCCCGGAAAGTTGGTTGCAGAGGGTCCTCCAGTTGGTTTAGGGAGCTCCTGGGACCCAGCATAGTTGGTTGCAGAGGGTCCTCCCGTGGGTTGAGGGAGCCCCTAGAACCCCTCAAAGTTGGTCACTGAGGGTCCTCTAGTTGGTTTAGAGTGTCCCTAGAACCCCTCATAGTTGGTTACTAAGGGTCCTTCAGTTGGTTTAGAGTGTACCTGGGACCCCTCACAGTTGGTTACTGAGGGCCCTTCTGTTGGTCTAGGGAGTACCTGGGTCCCCTCACAGCTGGTTTCAGAAGGTCCTCCAGTGGGTTTAGGGTGTACCTTGGACTCCTTCCCGGGACACCTTTATGAGAACCCTGAGTAGGCAGCAGGTCACTCACACAGACAGACAGAAACTCACATGACACTCCGTACCTGTGTTGGAATCCTGTGGTTTGCTCAGGAGTCAAAACCACAACCTCATCCTCTTCGCTGCTGCCTCCGTCTGATTAACCCCAGTCACCATACGGTAAACAAAGAAAATCTTATGTTGTAAGAGGCTGACATATCAAAATAACTACAACAACACTGTATACTTAGTATAAATTGCAGATCTAACATGACATTTACAAATCTGCATGAACGACTAAATGAGCTAAAAGTACCCATTCTGACATATTTTGAAGTGCCGAGTTACACATGAAGTAGGTGATTTTGAAAACTGATAATCGTTGATAACTATATTAGAAACTTTTATTATAAGCAAATTAAACAAACCGCATCAAAAAACTAAACTTAAATACCGATAAGGAATCTCGTTTCTAATTTCGGCCGGTAGAACATTCATGACCTTGGTGGAGCCGATTGGTTTATGGATTGCTCTGTTACCTAACGAAATGAGTTGAGTTTTGAACTTGACATAAACGTCTATTGTACACTGAGTATAAAATGAAACACTTGTCACACTCCCCACCATCCTACAAGACTAGTATTAAGGCTAGCACTGTGGATAAGTATTAAACTACAAAGAGAGTGAAGAATGGATGGGCATGTGACCAACTGGTTCATCATCAGGTCAGTGATTGCAGCAAACTCATTTCTGACACATAGTTCAATCACATTGAACGGCGATTGTTTATTCTAACCTGTACGGTCAAAACAGCCAAAACTGATCCACATCAAGCTTTCGTATCGTGTTTGTATTGTTGACCAATGGGTTAACCAGACACCATACAATGTACAAGAGGAAGTTTAATCCCGACAAATCGTTAAACCAAATACGGATACGAGCCAGCAATGAATAATGAAAACTTTACCATTTATAAAATAACAAATCAAAGCTAGTAATCGCAATGTGAATCCGGGATGGGGTACAAAATAGTCTCTCTTCGGATATTGGGAGCATCATCCAGATAATTTATGAGTTGTCTTTAAAGAAAATCTCAAGCTGCTGCTGTTGCATTTTCACGTTTCTCAGAGTTGTGCACTTCACTAATTGAACATATGACGTGCGATCGGTGTTCTAATTCTACCATTTATTTCCCACCCACCCGCTCTTTTAATCGCTTTATTAGCCTAGGTTAGTTACTATTCCAGTCTCTTGTGTGATTCTTTGCAACTCGGTCAGTACCTGGCGTTCGAGGTCTGGACAACCTCTTGCTGGGGGTCGTTGTCGGCGAGCAGATTTCTTCCTCTCCGTTCTCCATTTCCTCATCTTCTTCTTCCTCCCCAAGTCCCCATGTGTTCTCTCCGCCATCACCAACCTGGGCAGTACAAGGGCCCTGGAACCAGAATAATCAGTTGAAAGGATCAGGTTTTGAAATATATCTTTCACAAGTTTTAAGTAACGAGCAATTAGAACGAGTGTTTGCATTTATTTTTGAACTTACCACGAGAGTTGGGTGGTCATGCCTTCTTGTTGAGATCATTAAGGAAAACACACAAACTGATTTATTACTCCATATTACTTGTTAAATCTCACTGGTTAAGACGACTGACAGACTTCCACAAAGGTGTATAAAGCTGTTGAGGCCATCCCAACTTTTTGTTCCATTTATTTACCGTCATCCGGCAGACCAAAATAATCGAATATGTGCAAACGAAACAAAAAAATGTAATAACGGCAAATAATAATTGAGAGAAAGCTGTTTAGTAACAAATGTTCATCATTCCAGTTTTTAGAAATCATTCGTTGGCAGGTGTCCTTTCCAGGAACTTGTCCTTGAGTCAATATTCAACAGTATAAGCTTTAAAACAACTGTAACGTCTCTATTTGAGACAGTTTTTAAACTGTTTGTTAAAACAAACAACCACATGGGCCAATTTCGCAGTCTGCAGCATTTTTTATTCTCCAACTCAAATTTCTTCAACTGAACTTAGCACTCTTATCTCTTCATACAAACTAGCAAATAAATTAGGCAATACAGCCCATATTTTTTCGCCTTTTTCCCGACCGACCGATCAGTCCTATCATGACGAACAAAAAGGACGGAAAACGTAAAAAAAGAAGTAATGCCCTCTAAGGTTCATTCAAACGCATCAGATATCATCCAAGAGTGTTGGACAAAACATGTTTGATGATATTGGACGCTGTTGTACTGTGTTGCATGCGGGAATGTTCAAACAAATGCAACACCATCAAACATTTGAAGGAAATTCCTTGATTTTGGGAGCTGGGCACGAAATTATGTCATGGCAGTTTTTGATCGCGTGTGCAAAAATGGTGGACGATGTTGTATGAAAAATTTCAACAAGTTTTAAATTTATCCAACACCGTCCAACACGATCCAACAAAGTCTAACATATTTGAACAGGATGTTCAAATGGATCAATCATGTTGCGGGATGATGTTTGACCAACAAAGGGCCCCATAAAAAAATCAATTTTGATGAAACACCCATAAATTTTTCCAAAATTGAACGACGTTCCATTTGACTACCCATACTTACTACTGACAATTTTGCCAGTAGCTTGCAGCTGTTTCGAATCTAAAAGGGACTTCCGTTGATTTTCAAATTGAACTAGTGAGTTCAATACGTATCGCAACTCCTAGCAGTGGCAAGGTTAGACACAGGTTAGTTTGCTTTAGAGTACTTTTAATTGCTTGCATCAGCTGAAAGTCAACGTTCTTCACTTTGTAGACAAGCTATCAGCCAAATAGCAATATACACAGTTCGAAATCGCAAAAGCACTTTCTCAGTGTGTTTGAGATTTTGCTTCAACGCTCGGAGTTTTGTTTAAAAAATCATATGTCTGATATCTTTGTTTTTTAACCACAGTAAACATCCGCGTACAAGAACCTACGCTTTTTCAAGTTAGCCTAAATAGGTTCCTATATAAATGGCAGTTAACTGGGAAGTTTGGCTGTTTAGGTTCTTAAACAGGTTCTTATTTTCTAAACAAAATCGTGTTTGTTACTGGTGGGCCTGGCCTGTTTATTTGTATTGTATACATAAAACCTTCTATAAATGACTCTAATCTAAGCATATTCGGAACCATTATGCTCTTGCATATCATGTATATGCGTGCTTAGTTTCTCATTAGAACCTGTTTCGAATTCTAGGCTAAAACTAGTTCTTATGTAAAGGGGGTTTAAATGGACAATTTTAGCCTAACAGGTTCTTAAATTTTAGGTTCTTATACGCTGGTTTTTACTGTATTTATTGTATGTTTTCTTACAGCGAAAACCACATAGAAGATATAACATGTAGACTATTATAATATTAATATTATTATTACTATTATCATTATTATTATTATTATTATTATTATTATCACCATCCTCATCACCATCATCATCACCATCCTCATCACCATCATCATCATCCTCATCATCATCATCATCAGCATCATCATCAGCATCATCATCACCATCATCATCATCATCAACCTCATCATCACCATCATCACCATCATCATCATCACCATCCTCATCACCATCATCATCACCATCACAATCATCACATCATCACCATCATCATCACCACCATCATCACCATCATCACCACCATCATCACCATCATCATCACCAACATCATCACCACCATCATCACCATCATCATCATCATCATCATCATCATCACCACCACCATCATCACCATCATCATCATCATCATCATCATCATCACCATCATCATCACCATCATCATCACCATCATCATCACCATCACCATCA
>JAOBYE010644630.1:0-11937 GCA_025403585.1 Parazoanthus swiftii
TAGTGAGATAGGTCTACCCAACATGATGGTTAGTGAGTTAGGTCTACCCAACATGATGGTTAGGGAGTTAGGTCTACCCAACATGATGGTTAGGGAGTTAGGTCTACCCAACATGATGGTTAGTGAGATAGGTCTACTCAACATGATGGTTAGGGAGTTAGGTCTACCCAACAAAGCCTAGGCCAAACGTAGATCAATATGCAAGTCAGTGTAAGTTTTGACCTTCAAACTTGCGTTTAACTTGTGCTTCGTTTGGCCACTGACGAAGAACTTGAACTGACTTCAAATTTGAGCTCCCTCAAATTGGAGGCCAAACGAAACGCAGGTTTGACTCAAGTTTAAATCTTGCACTGACTTGCATCTACGTTTGGCCTAGGCTTGAGGGAGTTAGGTCTACCAAGCATACAGATCAGGGAGTAAGGTCTACCCAACATGTTAGTTAAGGGTACACGGGAAGAAATTTCGGATAAGGCCATTTGTGCAATAATCAGCAAGAATGACCATTCTAATTTTGAAAACTGTAACTTTGTGGTGTTTTTAGTTTTCGCTGTACAAAGCGAAACTCATTTTAGCTGTTTAAAAGCCAGGCGCAACATTAAAATGCAATATTGCGGAATGAATTTTAACAGAATGTAAACACGAAACTAGTGAAGCGTGCGCGTGGTATGTATTTCTCGATCTCGAACTATAATTCAAAGCAGTCTTGGAAAGTTGATCGTCTGTATGGATTAACTTACAAGTTTGTTTTCTTATGATTTGCTTGTCCGATGTCTTCGAAGGTTAAGAACCCTTTATACAGTGATAAAATCAGGCAAACGATTTAAGTCATGCTGGAGTCAAGCATGTATTCTCCCGAAAGAGGAGAAAAATGTATTGAAACAACAATACAATAACAGTTCACTGTCGTGGCCTCCAACGGAATTACAAGTTATCGTGATTGGACACAACTGTTCATAGACGTACGTACCCACAAGATAGGAATATTCCTCGCGAGCAATACCGACATTCACGAGCAGCCAGTAATCTTTATGAAATGCTGCATTTCCTCTTCCCATTCCTCTTCCCCGTCCTCGAACTCAACCTCGTCCACAACCTGTTATTTCCATTTTCCTTTTTGTTTGACGAAATTATCGAAAGCGCCGTTCGACCACAACAAAATAAAGAATGAAGAGGCCATCAGTGTTCACCATGCAGTTACTAAGGTAAATATATTGACAGACATTCAAAAAAATCCCAGTATCGGGTTGACACTTTTGCGTAAATACCGACTTCAGCGCAGGCAAAACAAACACGCTTTTTCAGACGATAAATTTTTGTTCTATTTCGCAACTTCGCGATGCTAATTCTCCGCGGGAATTTTCTCAATTTTTACAGCATTCGAACTGGCCCTGCAGCAACCGCCCATTACCAATATCGTGCCTTGCTTCTTATTAATTCGTCTTACATACTGAGATAACAGGAATTTTTTTTGAAAAATGACTAGATTATGAAATATCGGACTTTGAAAATTTATAGCAAGTGAACCGCGCGTTTTAAAAGAAAGCAAGGCACGATAAGGTAATTCGGTATGGTGCAATTACTGTGCAGAACGAACTGCACGTGTGGAAACTAAGGCTGCGGCGACTTACATCATCGGGCAAACCGTCTTACTTTAAACAAAATGGACCTTATTTCTCAAGAAGACGAAAATTTAAACAAATCACTAGCAAAAATGAATTCTTCATTTATTAACCTTTCAGAAAGTGTATCCTTAACGTGGATTACGCGAGTATTTTTCGAGATTAGTTCAATAAAAGACAACCACCACGATTTCCTCCTGTGTATCATTAAGAGGTTAGCTCTGCCCGATACAATGGCTAGGAAGTTAGGTCTACCCAACATGATGTCGCTGGACAGGGGTAATAACTTCAAGGTAAAGAAGCAAATTTGAAGAGAAACAGAGAAAACTACCCCCAAGTCTTGTTTAATTTAACAAATAGCACAATATTTTAATCTAAAGTTCAAATTCCACTGCATGCAAAAGCGAAACGGGACTCTGCAAAACTAACAACGAAAATCACTTTATACCATAAAGGGTAATGTGAATGTTGCTTAACAGCCTTTTGACCAATTCGAGAATAAACTCCAAGGTTTTAAAATCCATTTCTACGGGTTAAACAAAGACCCTCAACATGTCTTATCGTCTTGAGTTTCTTGCCAGTTAGACACTTCTCTCCCCTAGTTCGGAACATTTCATCATTGCAGTTTAGCAATAAATTCTACTGCAACTATCATGATGCCCAACTCTTCAGGCCAGTCCTTGCTTGATACTGTCTTGTCCACATAATTGTATTAAATCGACTTCAATGAACTTATGCCATTTTCTTGGTGACCTTCATAATGTCTTGCGCAGCTGGTCTGAGGTGACTTGTGAGGAAGTACATTAGCAGTGGCTGCAGTAAGGCAATGAACAGTAGCAAGTAGATTCTCCTCTTGCTGGCTCGGCCAATGCCGTCAGCCTCGGCTTCTGGCATAATAACAAGTCGAAGGGTTCGAACCTAAGGAGTGGCGTAAACAAAGTATTAGGCCAAGTGAAAAGTAAGTTGGTTTGCGCCTGTTTTTCCTCCTAACGTTTCACAGAAGAGAACGAGGGCTCTATGAGTCAACGTTCTACATTCATTCTAAATGTATGGTATGTTGGCTCAAAATAAGTCGAGGGTGTGTGACCTTTTCATTTAATAACAAAAATAATTCAGTAGGGGAAACGCATTCCGGGCTCTTACTTTACGTAAGTATCAGTTTATCCTTTGGGACGACACTTGCTTCAGCACGAGAAACTGCAATCTGTTCCAATCATTACCGAATTACGCCACCCGAAGGCGATTCATGTTTGCAGTTTTGAAGCAGAATTGTACTACCAAGCCCAGTTTTTGAAGCAGAACTGTACTATGCAAGCCCCTATGAGTGCCAACTAACGCCATGTTTTCCTCTGGCTCGGCCAGTCTTACCAAGAAGAAGGCAGTTGTGAGACTTGTCCAGACCAGAATGGAGTAATATCCTAACGAGCTGAACAATAGTCCTCCCAGAGCACTCAGGATCATCCTGCAGAAAAAAAAACAATCAAATTATGCCACGCATCGTTTGAACATGCTGTCACTGTCAGTGTGACGATTGCACTAGCCAGTCTTTGGTCTCATTCACAGGTTCACTTGCTCGAGAACCTCGAGTAGAGTAATAATACTTCATTTACTGTTTATACCAGGCAACCGGCGTCTTTTGCGCGCGTTATTAGTTTCGCGGTAGGTACAGTAGAGATTGTCATCAATCAAGTTCCATCCCGGGCGGTAGTGAGAGTACCGATAATTATTAACAACCTTTAACTTTAGTTTATTTAGCAATTTTATTTTTTCAACTCACTTCATGAAACGGAAAAATAAACAAAACGCAAATGACGCTGGGACTTTAAGAGATCAGTTGATATACGCCAACACAGAGAAACTTGGTGTTTTTGTCCCAAGGTACAAACATGGAACGGATATTTCATCAGACACAGACACAGCTTACAAGCTTACAAGCCTGGTAAACAACCGCAAACCCGAGATACAGTACAGTACAGTACTAACTTACCCCACATATTTATATCCACAAAATGCTACCAAGTCCAGCGTTTTAATTTCTGCCTGAACATTGAAGATGTATAAAGAGAACAAGATAGCCATGATTTCCACAAAAAGCCACACGAGTCCGTAGCTTGCTGTGATGCCAAGCTGTTCTGGTGTAAACCTGCGACAAGAACAAGACGACATTTTCAACTTTAAGATAAAACCTTCCAACCAAAACCTTCTGAAAGATATCTGGACAAACGGTGTCCGTAGCATTTTTGTTAGGAACATGCTTAAAAATAACATTGTATTTGAGCTTGTGAATGAAACCATCTTCTAAAACCAAAAACAGTAAAACAACGTCCTAACTCATTGAACTTCCATGTAGCTAATAAAAACCAATACAGCTTGATCATTTACTCTGCATGTAGAAGTGATTGCAGATACATAAGTCATTTTGCTTCTTAAAACAGTTTCAAGACGTTTTCCGTAGCAAACAACTTTAACTACATTGTAGGATTGTGAAGTGCTTTTACCACAGAAATTGCATGGATTGTACCAAACACCACACAGCAAGTCTTGCGTTTTATGTGAATGCCGTACAGTCTTAAGATTTTAGTTCGTATAAGGTGAAAAATAAAATTCGTTATAATGAACTGGCTGCAAAACAGTCCCTTTTACGTGGAAACCTGATTTTCATCCTTTTGAGGAAAGAAGGGACGTATCTATATTTTGCTATCTTTACAAAACTAACAGGACGATGTGTGGTTGTCTTTTGCTAGGAATCGTCGAGCAAACTAAGGAACAACCTTCGACTTGAGAGCACCTCTTTATTGTGACACAGCGCTTGATTTGAACTTTGCATGATCAAGGGCACAGAAGACCATCTCACCTATTCTGTGTTCCCATCACCAGTCCTGCCACCAACACATACGTGACAAATGACATCACTGCAAACGAGAAGTATTGGATCAGTCGACAACCGAACCATTATTCATCCTTTTTTAAACGCAATACACACGTTTCTTCTTCGGTACAAAAGATCTCATGACTCTCAAATCCCATCAGGTGCAAGATCTGCTCTTGCAAGGAACACTTACCGGGAATATAGAGGTCAGGGGCATTGATTTCATATCGAGGTGGAACAGGCTCGGCTTTGTTGTACTGCACTGACCAGTTCTAAAGGAAGCAATTACATCAACTGAACCAAACATACATGAGCTACATATACATGTACCCATTTTAGTTCAATAAGAGTACCTCCTATAGCTTCTATTAGTATGGGTAATCAAATGGGACCGAGTTCAATTTGGGATTAATTTCACAAGTGTTTTCAATTTTTTACCAAACTGCCCAAGTCGTCTTTGGTGACTACGACTATGAGTATGAATACAACTACAACTACATGTACTACAGTACTACATGTACCACTACTACTACTGTTGCTGAAATAAATTTGCCCCATTTGTTCAGAATATGAAATGTTACAAAACTAAACAGATATGACATTACTGTTGACTTACTTGATGTGTGAAAGGAAACAACAGTAAACAAAGTTTCTTAACTACATATGTTGTGTCCACAGCAAAGTAATACTTGAGTCTTGACATTGAAACCCATCTGTCAAGCTGCAGAAAACAGAAAGAAACATTTCAAATGATTGACTTCGAAAAACATAAAAGATTAACAAAAAGAGAAATAATTATACTGAAGTTCCGAATTAATTTCTTCTTTTCTTTTCAAATTTAACCTAAGGAAAACTTGTTAACTTGTCATACAAAGTTACTGACACACTAATTTTGCATTAGGCTCTTCAACTGAAGTCAGTACTCTTTTTGGCTTCACGGTTGGTAAACTATTTTCTGAGATGCCCAGGTACTCACTATGTAGTTGGAGGTCACAAATGCTTACCCTATTTTTTTTCTGAATGGGCGAAAACTAAAATAGTATATTTTTGTTACAGTATTAGAGAAAGTTTAGTTATTGCTTAAATAGATGGCCAAGTGACATTTACTTCCTTTAGCTTTGGGGTGACATCCCAGAGTTTGGTATTTTTAGGCATTCATTAAGTTTGATGTTAGTGAGAGCATTCTTGACAACCAAGAGAGCACATACATGAACCTTGATAGTTATACTCTAAGATACTACACCAAAATGTACTCACATTTTTCTCAACATACTCTTTTCCATGACTTGCAACATTGGAGCCATATTGAAAAGCCATGTTTGTCATTGGTGCCTGCATGAAATCCATACCAGCAAACTGCTGGGGCATCCCCTGGGGTCCCCCCACAGGCTCCTGATGAGCTGTACTTGTGTCATCAAACAAAGGGGTGGGGCCAGCATAGTTGCCATGTTGTTGGCCTCGTGAATGAACTACAAATGACAAATAAAGTGCTGTCAATCATTACTTAATTGCAATATACAAAATGTTATATAATTATACCAAATTTATTCTGGAGTTTTATGTCACAGTTGTTTAATATATTTTGACTGACTGTATGGAAGAACATTGCTTAAATCATGTAAAATTAAATGAGTCCATAATTTAAAAGTACATGTATGGCACAACTGGTATTCACTGGAAGTTTGACCTTGAAAATTATGTTGAATAATTTGCAAGAAATAGGATTTATGTCAGTTTTCATATTTTTGATTTTGTAGTATTTAAGTCACTCTAAAGTTGGAAGCAGTTCATAGAAAACATTTCATATTTTTCAGGTAACCAAATGAATGTAGAATTTTTTGCTCTCAAACATAACCTGTGAGTTAGCTAGGTCTTGGGGAGGAGAGGCAAATAATTTAAAATTGTATTTTGTACTACATTATCTAAAACAGAATGCATCATATCCAAACAAAATTAATCTTACTAATCACCAACTCTCACATCACTCTGTGGTTTGGAAATCACAGCTTCAGCAGCACAGATAGACATTATAACCTCCAACTATCCAACCCAAATTGCATTTTTAAGCAAAACTACAAGGTTAAGGAGTTCTTTAACATAATGTTTATTAAGCTGTTGTTAAGAACTCTGTTACTGGTATTTGAAACTTGTTATATTTCTGCCTTTATAAAGTTTACTGTTACTATCAAAATATTAGTGGAAAAATACCACCAATTGAACAAATACTAATCATAAGAATGGAAAGAATTATGCTAATGTAGAATATAACTGCAGTTGTTGTTTATATATTTCATTTAATTACAAATAATTATTATATTTATAGTTCCTGTCAGTTGTCATGGATCTAAGATGAGTTTTCTATTAATAACAAAATGAAATTTTAATAAGATAACTTAATTACACTCTAATAATTTCCCCTTACATTTACATTTGTACATGGATATAATATTAATCATTCATTTTTCATATTACAATTTCTTTTATATCAAATTATCAAATTAACAGTTGAAGGTAAATGATTCTGGAATTACAATTTACAAAGTTAACATGGACAATATTTTTTTATTTACACTTGTCTATTTATAACTAATGATAAAAATGAAAAGGAGAGTACTTTCTTTGGTGTAACTAGAAAAAATACACTGTATGGACTGTAGGTTTCTTTACAGTAATTAACATCAACACTAGTAATTTTGATTTCTGATTGAACAGTTGTTTGTATAATTGTTTTTTAAGTATTGGAAAATGACTCAAGAACTACATTGTTTATAACTTAACTTTAATTTAAATAAATATTCAGTAAAAATTAACATACTGTACATGTACTATGCAAGAAGAAAACTTCACAGGAATTTATTTTTGGTGTTTTCATGGATTTTTTGCCAAAAAAATAATATAAGGCAATAAATTTTATAGTTATACAACAGTTCAAAGTAATTACCATATACAAGCATACTTATGTTCAGTAAATTCCTTTAGTTTTTGTTTCTTAGCTTTGATTAGTGTACATGTAAACTATTCTGAGTAACGGGTACCTTATTTGTCTGTATTAGTGTTACCCTCAGTACTTGTTACTTTGATGTATGATAATGTAAAACAATGATGACAAATGTAATCATGGCTTACTGTACAGTCATGTAGTGAGAATATTTCACTTTCTACATTTACATGTACATACCTAATTGACTTTAAAAAATAATAATATTACTTTAATAAGTATTTACCTTTTTACAAAATAAAAGTCTAAATTAAACAACAAAATATGTATGTTCATATAAAAATTATAACTATATTGTATATGAATATATAATATTATGGCTTTAATCATTTTCAAGTCTTTCATGTCAGTAGTGCCTGTAAAATATTAATTTTGTTAAGTTAAAAATAAAGTGGTTTCAATTCATAATCATACCGCCTTGACTAAAGTAAAATCAACACTATCTAGTTATCACTTCATTGAAAATTTACATGTATGTCACATGTATAAGACAAAAAAGTCTTCTACCTCTCGTATTTCTCTTCTGAGCAGATTTTCTTGGTGGCGGTACATTTGAATAGTCTGGACAAATAAGAGAAGAGCTGAGTTGAGAAAGAAATTATTAAATCAACACCATGTCAAAACACAGGAAGCCCAAACTTACTGCATAATACAAGGTTTGCACAATGGACTCAGCCATTATAAGACTTTGTGTGGGGAATTTTCCCATTTCTCAAAATTTTAGATTACTGCTGTTATTGTGGAAATAAAGTATACCTACCTTCAGTTCATCATGCACTTATGTTGTGTGCATTTTGGGCACAATCTTTTCAGATAACCTGCGACACTTTTATTGTAACTGATTTAGTAATTGCCTTAATACACTCCAGCAATCAGTTGTATCCCAGAAGACTTAACAATGAAGATCGAAGTTTTTCAGCATAGAGTCAGACTTTAAGATCCATAAAAGATGTAGAAAAGCTGCCAAGTTGCTGACTGAACATAAAGCTGTGACTCTAGAGCCAAAGTAGATACCATCTAGAGAGAGAAGAACCATTTAGAGAAAGAAAACTACAAAGAGTTCTCTCACTCTACAGTAAAGTTATAATTAGCCTCATTGAATCATACCCAAAAAAACACAAGTACTCAATGAACTGAAAGTAGGTAAACTGTATTCCCACAATAACAGCAAAAATCTAGGATTTTTGAGAAATGGGTAACTTCACCACACAAATTAGCCTCCATTTTGCAAGTTTGCATTTATAAGCTTGGGCTGTCTGCATTGTCATGCTTTGAGTAGTCTAGATTCAAATATTACAGTCTTGTACACTGGACATCAGTCGTCTCAAGACAAATTGTGTTATGTCAAAACACACATTCAATAATTTAATATTACATATATAATGATTCAAAAAATAATTACAGTATATGCAGTCACAGTAAGAAAGATACAGAACTAAATCAAACTTATTACAAAGAAATTAAATGTACTATAAACACCAATCACACATTAAAAAATCCTGGTCAATGATGAGCTCATGAATGTTTTACATAAAGACACACGTCACAACAAGTGACCTAATTAATCACTGAATTTGAGTCAGTCATGTGACTGCAATGATTCACAAACCAAACCTCACACTTGTTTGATGAAAACATGGTAAACCTTACATGTACTGTACATGTACATGATTGTATGACTGTGCACTTGGGGATTCTGTGACATGTGATCATACAGGGAGTTGCTACAAAGGTGTGTTTGTGGATGCAAACAAGCTCCACTTTCAATCCCAGATGATAAAAAACTCTACTTGAACCATCCGAAATTGCTTTTGTGAGACTTAGACTTGGTTCAATTTAAATTTCCCACAAATCATGCAAGGCCCCAAATATCTCAATCTGCTGTTGCTCTTGCAGGGGTCAGTGAATTTGGAATGAAAATATTCAAGAATAAAACTATTCAAACCACATTTGAGTTTTTGAGTCATGGTTGTACTGGCTAACAAATTACTTAGTTCATAGTTAAATAAAGTCAAAGGAGATGTCATGAAAGCCACACTCACTATACTAAACTTACTGAAGTTGTCATAAATTGTTACAGAAAGTCTAGTACATGTACATAATTTTTTGTTTAGTGCCCCTTCAAAAGCTTTAAAAAGGTTTTTTTTATCATTATCTGACAATATTAAAGTGCATTTGCAATAAAGTGTATTTAAATAACAATCGTTTGTGTACCAGTGTGAATTCATCTTTTGGGAATCCCATAGCTGTTGGGTTATCTAGTATGTATATTCATGGTGTAAGCTTTGTATCTGACAGCTTGACAGATTAAAGAACCACTCTTGGAAGAACAAAAATCTTGATTCTCAAAACTTGGCCCCAGAATTTTTTTCTATGCCTTTCTATCCACTTTTCAACTGACAAGCAGGCTGCTAAAAATCCAAAGAAACAGTGTTTGTGAGTATGCAAGTTTATGAGGGATACTGGTCAGCAGACCAGGCAGATGACATGTTTGCTGGTTAGCCTATAAATCCATGTGATGCCTGGTCTGATGACAAACAGGACTTAAAAGATACGGTATCCATGGCAAACTTAATTGTAACTTCCACAAAATGCCAAAACTGAGAACAGCAAAAACATCCTTGTTCAAATAGACTGAACTATTCATTTAATTTGTTTTTCTCTCTGCTCACAGGGTAAATCTGAGTGTAACTTGCCACTACAAAGTTTATTTAATACTAGCATTGTCCACAATAGAGCATATAATTGCTGCCAAGGCAAGAGCAATAATGGCAGTAATGTCTCCATTCTTGCAGAAAAACATGGCATTTACTTCAGGTTTTCCATCTAATTTCCATATACAGTATGGTTGGTCCAGCCTCTTGAAGCTAATCAGGGAAGTGTTAATTTTTTTTTGCTTCCGGTTGTTCAGATGGTGTTCCATATATGGCTAGTTTGACCACTGGAGACCAATCAGCTTCTTTGTACTTAAGGTTTGTTTGTTGCACTGGGCCAATAAGCTTCTTTGGTATATTGAAGCAACCCAGGGCACATGGTTTCTATTTTGGAGGACTTGCAGTTGGAATGTGAGTGCACATTGGGAAAGTATTTTTGAGAGAAAAGTAAGATTAGGTAATATGAAAAATGCATCACTGTAAGGAATCATTCATCAAGCATACAGAAACTTCAATGAGCTTTTAAGAGGAAGGCAATGTGATTTTATGGCAGCTCTTTCTTCTTTGTTACATAAAGCATTGCTGTCCACTTGTGGACACAATCAGTTATTGATCAAATTCTTCAGCTGGGAGACAGCATGTATTTATATGTTCTTTCAAGACTCTGCATGTGCAAAAAGTGTTAAACCTTTTACATACGACCGTAAAACGAAGATGGTACTTGACATTCAAAATTCTACCCTTTCAGCCTTCAAAACAAAATAAATTAATCAAGAGAATGATTATATCCCCAGGCCTCGATCATCGGGAAGCACTTTATTCTTTTTGAGAACTTCTAGTGTTTTAAAATAATATAACTAAGGAAGCATTCATTTGGCTTTTTCTGGAATAGGTATACAAGGATAATAACAGTGATTGGGGCTATGATTGACTGAAATCATTTTCAGGGATGATAATCCATGTAATCCTAATCTAGAATAGTCCCAAATGAATGTGCCCTAAGGGTGAACTAAAGTTGGTAACCTGGAAAAAATATTGTATCCAGTTCTTCATATTTGTACCAATAAGATAACTTGAAAGAAGTCTTCTAAAGCAGGGTTCAAAATAATGTTCTGAAAATCTGTCTTATTTTATAGGCTTTTTTGTTTTGTCCAAAATCTTTGACAGCTGTTTTCATTGGGCAAAATATACATAGATGTATCCTACAAGACCAAGCTATGAATCTGCATTTTCCTCTTAGCATTTCTCAATTCAATCAGTTTGAGACAGTTAACTGTAGTGTTTGTGTTCACACAGTATTTGTACACTGACACTAGAAGTAGTTCTTTCCAGCTTCATGAAAATAAGGAAAACTCAGCTCAGTTATTGTAACAGCAGTTATTGCTTCGAACTTGCTTGTCGGAAGTAAAATAATTTTATTCTTAGTTATATACAATGATTTAATCAGCGAAAAAGTCACCGATTACCCTGGTCTTGAACTGTGCTGTGGAAATGAAAACTGCTGGCAAGGTCCAAAATCTGCCGGCTATCGCTGGCAGCCAGCAGCTAGCAATCAAGTGTCTGGGTCATGGCACCTGACTGATTAGCACAAGTTTTGGAAAGAGTTAATGGCTGCTTCCACAGATATGATCAAGCTTTCTTCCTCCTGTACTTCCCTCTCCTGCAGTGTTTTTCTGGATCTGACAGTGAGTCATACCTCTGGCACATACCCAGGATAGCTCTGAACTACACTAAATTCTTCACCAAGAGTGGCTCTCTCAGCTATTACTCAAAGCCAAAGGATGCATGAATAGGTAT
>JAOBYE010644852.1:0-11935 GCA_025403585.1 Parazoanthus swiftii
GCTTGACACATTTGACACATTTGCTGGGGAAAAAACTGGGGGGGCACGGGCCCCCCCGGCACCACCCCTTGCTACGGTCCTGATACTGATCTCTGGCATAGCAATAGGTGAAGAAGTTCCTGTAAAGTTTTCTTCTATTTCTTTTTTTCAGAACAGGGAACTGAGCAGTGATGAGCTGATTACAAGACAGAGGGCACTGATGGCTCTCAGTGATGTAATGCATAATCCTGAAAACATCTGTGAAGGTTTACGTGTGGGTGGGTACTTGTATATATACATGTTTAATAAACTGAATGGCAAATTAAGTGTATTCCCTGGGAGTATTAGGCCAAATAAAAAAAAATTCCAAGTTTCTCATCAGTGCCCGCATTTCAACATAGCCACCACATTTACTTTTTTTATTTTTTGAAATATAGAAAATGTATGGAAAATATATATTTTCTTCCGCTCCATGAGCGAAATGCCTATGTGATGGCGATCGCCTGTTGGCCTAGCTTTAGTACAGGGTTCAGGCCAGGGTTGAATATGGGCCACCTTACTGAGCTGTATTGCATCTAGTCCAACATATGATATACTACTTTAATATGGGAAATGATGTAATTTTCTCACATTCAATAAACTGTTCCAATTGCTTTTAATAAAATTGGTAGGCATTTACAGTACTATGCCTGCTTGTGAAAATGTTGCTGTCTAGCAATCGGTTATCCTCCCCCCTCCCTCCCCCTCTGGCCACTCCTAAAAAAAAACCTCATGTCTCATTTACTTTTTCAAGATGAGAAACCGGGATTTTTTTAAATTTGGCCTTAGATCACATTTTATATACATGTACGTATCTGCCCAGAGGCTCAACTTTTGCCTTACATATGCATGCAGATAATAAGTTACAATATTAATTTTGGCCAAAGGACAGGGACCGCAGAGCATAAATTGTTTTGGATTTGTGGGGCTACCATGAGCACCACAAGCAGTTGGTCCGAGGGCATGCTTTCCCCAAAGTTTAAAAATTTAGAGCTTCTAAAATCTCCAGAAATGTGTTAAATTTTGTAAATCTTAGTAAAACTTTGTTAATTTTTTGCCTTTATTTTGAAAGAATCGATAAATTATTAAAGCCCACCCAGGCTAGTAGCTATAGCTCCATGGTCCCTGGAGGAATGGCTGCATGTTCAGATACCTATACCAATGTGGTATATGACAGCTAGTGGTAGTATGTGTTGTAATAGCCAACAAAAAGATGAACAAAATAATGTTTTAGTTAACAAAGCAATTTTTTAGTTTGATAAATAACCCTTTAAAATACAGTACGTGTGTCTGTTCAAGTTATTTCAAATAACCTTTTAAAATAAAAAATAAAGACAGCTCACTACAGAGAGTACCAGTGTTACTTACCATAATTAAGTATTTTCCCAAAACCCTCTCCTTTCTTGCTCACAATATTAATATTTTAAAATAAATTGTATGACCAGTAATACTACACGTAAGTTGACACTGTATTTATCAGTACATACACATGTTACTTTTAAGTTCATCTTGCTTGACCATAAGTATTACTGGTGATACCAATATATATATAGTTATAAATGCAGTACCAAATAATCGTTGAATAATCATACACATGCGATAAATTCTGCACCCGGTTTGATGCTTATTTGGGACTGTACAATTATTTATTTTCTGTATCTGATACCACAGTACAACTAAACTGTAACTAGAGAGCATTTAATACAATTTAGAGCATCCATTCACATATTCTACCCAGTACTGTTGTTCCAGATTATACTTTTATTTTGGAAATGACACTCGATCCTGAGCCACCCTGTTAGTTGTTATCACACCCGCCCTGTACTATACATATTTTGCTGTTTGTCATTTGAAGAGATTCTTTTAATTAAAAGTTAACACCAATTAAAACACTTCAATCTAACTTATCAGGAATTGCCTCAAGTCTAAAAGCATTACTTACTGATGCCGATGCCACGGTTCGACATAAAACTACTGAAGTACTTCACATCATTGCTGGTAAGTTAATTGTCATGCACACATGTCACACAAGTTAAAATATCAGCTACATTTGGTATTAAATCTTCAGCTGTGTATGCATATGAGATATGGGTTATGCAAAATAAATAATAGTTAGGTATATTAATTTTAAGCAAATTATTTTGCTTATCCCACTTTCAGGTTATGCAACTTTTTAGTTTCTGCTGGGCTGGTTAGTTACCATATATAAATTGATAAGCCAGCTGAATTTTCATTAATTTTAATTTTTATTGAAACAGGTCATGCTGCTGGTCGGGATGCATTTCTTGACCATGGAATCATTTTGCCTCTGTCCAAACTGGTGAGATATAAAGCAGATTCTGAATTTATACATACAAGATAGATTGTCGTCTAACCATAACTTACATGTACAACAAAAACAGATTTGTTAAGTGCAAGGTGTACCAGGCCAGGTGTACATTGTTACATTTCTTTTTCTCTAATCTTTATGATTATTACTAAAGATAAATATATTCCAGATCAATTAAGGCTCATGAAAGACGACAAACATTAAATCTAGAACTTGATCTCAAAATAATTGAAACAATAAATTGTTCCTGTACATCATGTGTTTGTCTTCAATAACTAAGTCCAAGCAAAGGCCACTTTTCTTCCCTTCCTCTCTCCCCCTCCTTCAGTATCTCCATCCCCCTCTATGACCCCCCAAAACAGTTTACATGCAAGTTATACTTGAGTTATACCCTTTGCATTTCATTGTTGGTTTTTGATTTTTAATATATCTGTTAATTTGTACCTCCCCAGTTTGATGACAATGTGTACCAAGCCCGGTGGAATGCTCACAAGGCCATAGAAATGTGTGTTCATATGAGCCCTGGTACAGAGGGCGTGGTGGAAGCTAAATTAGTACCCGTGCTAGTCGGCAAATTGCTAGATGAACAAGATGAAATAAAGGTGGGTACTATTGAGGTCACACAGAGATGATGAATGATTAATGATTACATGTAGTATACTAGAGAAAGTGGCAACACAGCATATTAAAAAAATTAATTTATATTATTTTCTTTTAATTTGGCTCCAGGTCATGGGTTTGAATCAAATTGAGGCCTAAAAAAATTTTCAGGCAAATATTTGCAGTTATTGTAGTTACTGCTTAAGTTGCAGCTAAACAGCTAAACAGTGAAGATCATTTCTTCCATCTATAACTAAACTATCTAGATTGAAGTAAGTTTATATTTGCTAAAAGTAGAAGACAAAAAAAGTGTTAACTTTGTTTTTGTGCCGGGCCGATTAGATTAGATTTGGGCTGGGTTTGGGCTTTTTTGGTGTGTACATGTAGTTAAACTTTAAGTAAAGAATTATCAGATGTTAAGCGCATTTTTTCCTGACCTTCTGATAAACATGTACACCAAACAAACAATAAAAGGGGGGGGGGCTGGAGTCCCACATACAGTAGTTACATATACAAGCTAAGTCATGTAATTAACCCAATCCCAAATGTTTTCTTCTGTTATTTCTCACTGTAGGAACTAATTCTAGATACACTACACTACTGCATGAGAATCGAGACCCAACAAGCACTGGACAGCAAAGCAATGGAGGCTTTCACTAAACTGCTGACTCATGTGTCTGCATCGATAAGGTCAAAGGCAGCCAGAGACATAATGGACCTCAGGTACGTACTAAACATCTTGTTAATACAAGATGCCACATGCTAATGAGTCGTCTACTTCTCTATGCAGCCACCTCATACAGTAATATAATATTAAATCTAAACCTATTGGATTCAACCGCATCCAATATGATAAAATATTTAAGTCAAGATACATGTACAATCAGGTCTGTAGCTATATATTATAAATTATGCCGAGCCCAGGTAGAAAACTGAGCATTGAGTGAAATCACATGCCCATCACATAATATGACAGGAAAGGGAAACCATTAATTTCCAGCCAGTGCTTTGACATGCATATAAGTAACGCTGTTTCCGTTACATGCATGGGGATTGGCCTAATATTGAGTGTCAAATATTGTGAAATATTACATGTATGCTTGCACTTGACTGATCTGGCGTGATTTGATTGGGAGTCAACACAGTGTTTCTGGTGATGAATAATAATAATTATGAAACACAGTGTCATCTTTTACAATCAATGCCTTTTAAGTTTGGGCCATTCTCTAAATAAATAATTAATTATAATTATAGTTATAATATATATATTTTATCAGACTGTGTAAACTATATTATTAGTCAAACCACTTTGAATTCATATAATTAATTTATTTCCCAGTTACCATGAACAAACATTTTGAGTCAAGGCTGGCCAGAAAGGCAAAAATACAGCAAATAATTGAAAACTTGGAACTTGCATGACCATTTTGTTTTGAAGTACTTGCATTGTTTATGGCCATTGGCCTTGATGGGACATGATATGAAATGAAAGTGATCAATAATAATATTATATACGGTACTTACAGAATGTGATAGAGGCACGTTAATTTGCAAAAAAAAATATAAATATCAAATTAAATTGCACAAAATAAATTATTATAAAGTTAATACTACTTAATTATAATTATAAATAATCATACTAATTAAAAGTTTGTTTATTTTTTATCTGCACCACAGTTTCCCCTTAGAGGGAAAGGATAAGGCAGTTGAAGTTGGTGCAGTACAAGCCCTTGTCCCACTATTACAAGATGGTAACAGTGATGTCATGGCCCAGGCTGCTGGTGCCATCATGACGTAAGTCTACCAGCTGCTTGTAGATTTGTATATTTAAATTTTAATGAAATATTTTAAGTCTAGCTATGTATTACACTTGTTTTTGCAAAATTCGATCAAGACATGTTTGAACACCTACTACAAACATATGGTAAGTTGGTGTTCCTTTCAGTGATGAAGGTATTTTTGCATTGTTTTGCTTTCATCATTCACTTATTAAGATTGAACCTCATTTTCAAGATAGACACACTGAACCTTTGGTAGACTAGTTTTGAAAAAACTGTTTCTCTGTGTTGTCGAGTGAGTTGAATATGGGTTGTGATCAACAAAAGTTGTTATGGTATGTTTTTCGCCATAAGGTTAGGTGTAAAGCTGACGTTTCGAGCGTTAGCCCTTCATCAGAGCAAATGTCAGCTTTACACCTAACCTTACGGCAAAAAACATACCATATCAACCTTTGTTGATCACAACGTACCCATACTGAACCTTTATTAATTTAAGAAACTGAAGTATGTAAATATATGGAAAGTACAAGCAAATTAATGTTCATAGACCTGTCCTTAGCTTTGGTGTCTGGAAGACAGTCCGAATCAGACTCAACAAAAGTATAGTACGTAAAACCATAACATAATTTATATTAATTAATATGTTGACTGAGTTACATGATTGTACAAAAACAAGTAAATAAATGTATGTGAACTGTTATTGTAAGTATACAATAAAGCATGTTTTGATCATCTAGAGCTGATCTGATCATGTTAATTTTTCTAATAAATTGTTAAATCTTTCTCAATGTCTACAGTATTACAATAACAACTAAAGGCAAATATGCTGCTATCGAGGCTGGTGCCATACCAAGCCTTGTGGACTTGCTCAGCAATTCAACAAGTGAAGTCAGGTTAAATGCATGCAAGGTATGTGACTGTAAATTATTTATTACCCCCAATCATTTAAGGCTCGTTTAATTAAGTCATTCAAATATCTTTAAAACCCAGTGATCTGAGGGCAAGTGCATAACTCACATAATTAGTACTAAGAATAATTTATTTGGAAGGTTTTTGGTTTTTGGTTTTAAAACCCTTTTGATTTATGATTGCAGGCAATTACATGTCTAGCAGAAGCTCCCATTGGAAGAGCAACGTTGTATAAATCTGTTAAGGAGGTAATTACCCAATCCATGTACATATATAAATGGGATTTAACACAATAATTTATGTTCAGTGGTGCATCAATTCAGACATAATCTTCAGACTCTTCAGTTAATGAGCCAAAGTTTCAAAAAAATGATCTGGACATTATTTTCTGCTCCCTTCGTTGTACAATAACTCAATATTATTATCAATGCATGTTAATATTAATTTTTCTGCAAAATTATCCTTTTGACCAGTTTAGTTTTACCAACAACTACGCAAGACAGTTTAATGAATGCTAGTACTGTAAGACAGTGTGTATTTTTTGAACACTCAGCTTAAGGTCTCTGGCTTGGTTTTCCAAGGGTGTGACTTCTTACTGTAAAAATAGGCACCTGTGGAGTGGGTTGAGAGGGCTCAATCCTCCCCCCCCCCCAATTTCTTTCTTTTTCTTTTTTTGAATGTGAACTGGTACTTTTTTTCAAAAAGTTAATTTTGTTAATAATTTCTTGACAAGATGAATCTAGTCAAAATTGAGTTCAAATAATGTGAAGCACCATTTAGGGGGCAAATAGGACAATAAAAATGCTATTTAAAATGGCTTCAAATTGAAAAATTTCCTGCCAGTGGGTGGGGACATACTCAGACCCCAAGAAAATACCCTTCAGCACCTGTTTGTTCCACCCCCACCACCCTCAAAATTTCTAGATCATCCCTTGCACTCCTTTTGATTGCCACAAATTATTTATTTCTATTTAAACACAAAAAAATTAAAATTTTATGGTACAATAATTCCATTTTTTGTTGTAGGTGGAGAAACTTGTACATGACCATGAGAGTCCTGCAGTTCGCAAGACAGCTCAGATAGCTGTAAAGGTCATTACATGGAAGCCTTGACCAGGCTACAGATCTTGCAACATTTTTATACTGTCTGATAATAATTAGTGATAATTATTCTATCCATAAAATAATATAGTTTGAAGTGAGATTGACAATCTATAACTCATTGTTATTGATATCTTGTTATAAAGAAGATTAAAGATGCACTGCTTTTTCCAAGAAAATAACATTAAACTCTGTGACTATGCAATATATACATGTAGTACATAGCCAATTTAAGGGTAGGTTCTTGTAAGAAATGCTTTCATTAAATTTAATTGCCATACTTGCAACCTTAACAGCCAGGCTACTGCTGGAGTGTAAATAGCAAAAAAAAACTCTTTTAAGGTAATTAATATTTAGTTATGAAATCAATGTTTCCAGTCAAATAAAAATATTTTTTTCTTATGGGTTACTTCTCTTACATGTGGGGTAGTTACATAGTAATATTAAATGTTACAGTAGTCAGAGACCAGACTGCTGACATTAAGCAGTTGTTGTGGTAATGATTTCTGTCTCAGACATTAAATTGTACCCACGGTTAACTCTTTAATCACAATTTAAGTTAACTGATATATCCAGGGATAAAGAAAATAAATGTCTGAAGTCATAGAACTTTTTGTGTTACAACTGTTTGCTTTATGGTAGTTTAAGTTATGTGTTTTAGCCAGTGTAGCTTTAATTTAGCATCTAGTTGGCGGAGAAAACCAACTCCCCTAACAGCCATATCTTCACTGCTTCGCTTTTCGGCCTTTCCCCACCAACCAATTAAATGCCAAAGCTATGCTGGCTATAATTATGTGTTTTAGGATGGTTGATCGTTGCAGTGGCTGTCCACAAGAAGGTTGATCAGACAAGAATTATTAGAGCTTGGATAGAAAACCTGTCAAAGTTATTTTCACAAAAAATTACCTTTAGTAGGAATTTTTTTCTGAACAAGCAGATTTTTCTTTTGGCTCAGTTTCCAGTTTGGTTATCAAGCTTGATCAAAATAAATTATTTTGCACAAAACACAGACTGGGCAAATAGAGGCCAGCAATATCACACAGAGAAAAGGAAAGGAGGAAATACACACCCAAGGGGGAAAATTCAAGGTTTTTTCATATGCACAGGTCTTAGTATCAAATCAATTCTTGTTTTGCTACTCCATGTATACTTGTCAAAACGATGGGAGTGCCCCCCCCCCCCCCTTCACCTATTGGTAGTTGTCTAATCAGGTTAATAAATGCTTTTGAATCAAAATTAATGGTCAAAATGGAATGAAACATGGTTTATTGCAATAAATAATGTGTTTCTCATGAAAATTATTATTCTCACTATGTTCCAGTATGCACAAGAAACCTACCAGTAAGCTTAAGACCACTTGTACATACTGTGGAATCTGTTTGATGAATACAGTCATTTTTCTTCAGTTGACAACACCTTTAATTGTAGTCTTTTCTTACATATACATTCAGTATCGGTAAGATAACTAGCTCATCCAGCAGTGGCTCATGATCAGATAAATTTCGGGGAAGAATTCATGTGTCAGAAACAAAGCTGTACTGGCCATAAGTTAGTCTCGCACATCAGTCACTTCAGGATATTTTTCTTATAGCATATAATTTTCATATTCATTTGGTGCTATAAAGTTGGTGGAGGAGGAGGTTCATCTTCATCAGAATCAAACTCAACTGTTTCATCCTTATGCCAATTTCCATCAGTTCCCAGAATCCACCCTGATGCCCTTAGTTTTGCATAATATTCACTCAACTTTCTTTTCTTGTCATGAGAGCCAGTGTCACTTCCTGTACTGTGTGATCGTTCCTGCTTATCAACTTGCTTAATGTTTAGTGTTTCCTTTTTAATTTGTCTGGCAGAGCTCTTGCTCTCAGATTCTATTTTTATTTCGTTGCCCCTGGAGTCTAACATTAATTTCTTTGATTCTTCTCTTTGTAAATCTGAGCCTGTGCTAGTGGTTGCAAGTGTTGGGAAATTAACCTTTGTGTCAATTCTTGACTGAAAGAATGGAATATTCTTTTGGATTCTTGATGGTGATGCCTGCTGTTGCTGAGAACTGTGTCCAACTGATGACATTCTGTGCCGAGAATTCAGAACCAACTCCTTATTCTTTTGAGTTCTCTGCAACAAAGGAGCTTTTTCATCTTCTTTAGACTTACCAGTAAGAGAGTGTAGCACTTTAAGATACCTATCATGTTCTTGCTTTTGCCGTAGCTCTGCAATTTCTCTCTGCTCTTCAAGTTTAATTGCTGCAGCTGAAGAAACAAAGTATCAACATAAACTTTAATAAGCACTTGTCCGAAATATAATACATACCTTTTATTAGTAGAGTGCGATGTTTGTTCGGCAAGTTATGGACCAAGTTTTTTCCTTCCTTTTATGGCCCAAGCACGAAGCGTGCAGGCCATGAAAACAAGGAAGGAAAAAATAAGGATCCGTAACTTGCCATACGAGGCTAATAAGATGTTAATCATACGGTTTTGTTGATTAATTGAAGCAAATGAGGCAGTAAATGACAACCGCTCCAGAACTAGACGTCCGTACAGCTACTTACGAACCTGAAATATATTGACCAATCACAGCATACAAAATCAGTCGGCCATATTATGAGATAAATTATATTAAATACTAAAGCATTATATGTGCATGTACATAATCATCATGATAACATAAAATTCCAAAAAATTGGCTTTTTCCTTGAATGTTACAGCAGCCATTAAGTCAAATTTTATAGATTCTGAAGTGAGCTTTAGTCTAATTTTCTGGGGGAGAGGTATCTTATTTTTATATTTTTACGGTGTTCACTCAAGTAATTCCACATAATCAAGTTTCTATGTCAAACCTGTGTCAGATCTTGCATGATTTTTAAAACTCTTTATGTTTAGACCTTTTGGAAAAATACTTGACCAACATTATTTTATGGGGGGAGGGGTCGTTTGGACCCCTTGCGATTTCTTGAATAGTTATCAGGTGAAAGCTGGCCGCTTGGCATACAAACAGCTTTGGCGCTGCTAATCACATTCAGTGACAACAAATAAGTTGTAGTTATGAACTGTTGCTATTACAAAAGTCATTGGACACCTTGGCCATCATCTTGGATTTTCTAAATATTTTACTTTTGAGTGAAATATAAATTAAAAGATTCTAATTATGTTATAGTACTCAGGTTAAAATTGTTTTCTTAATCTTAAAAGATTAAAAGATCTTTCAAGTGTCCCAATGTGATAGGAAAATGTTCAGTAAAACATATTATTTAAAAATTATGTTTCAAGTAATTTTGTCCTTTAGGGCAAGATGTACTCCCATGGTCCCAGCTTCATGCTGTTATCAAGGCCAGCCAAATCACTGCTAGGACAACTGGTCTTAACAACACTTTCAACCAGAGCAACTGTATAATATTTATTATAAATCTTTTATTTTTACTTATGCAAATTACCACCTGGTTACAGACTAAGCAGTCTTAGCAATAATTTTACTTTTAGCAAACTTGCAATAAAACTTCCATGAAATTAATAGTTCTTAATTGATACAGTACCGGCCAGATGTAACCTAACGCGCCCGCAGGTCAATCCCGCGGGTCAGTAAGGCCGTCCCGTAGTCCCGTATCCCGCCGAGCGGGACAAAAAAATTGTCCCGTACTGTGGAGCACTGTCCCGTACGGGATCCAACGGGACACTAACGGGATGACTTCAATTAGGAGATAATGACCCGCAGTCCCGTGAAGTGTCCCGTACGAAAGAAATATAAAATAAAAACAAAATTTGTTCAGAGCGCCGATCAAAACTTGGCACCGCGACAACAACTAAACTCATATTTTACTCCGTTTCACGGTCAGGACCATCGATAAGCTTCAAACAGTTTTCGGCCAAGAGATAAAGAAGTGAATTCATCTTGCAGACAAAACATTCAATCACGACAAGACAGAATTAGAAAGAAAAACGGCTTCTCTTCCTGCACTGCACTTCTACATGTATGAAGATCTAGCCTGCGAGCCGGCTCATTTTGATCAAGCTCGTGCGCTTGAATAATAAACTTTCGCTTCCGCCGCAGTGAGTTCCAACTGTTTCTGTCTTCCAAGATCCCGTTACAAGATTTTTTAAAAATGAAATAATGTATGGATAAATAAATAAAATATGGCCAATCTGAGTGACCATAACCATTTGAAAGCAAAATACTTTCGCAATTCATCTTCCGTGACTTCGAAGAACCCGGCTAGAAAGAGGAACATAAAAAAACTCGAAAATTCATCCTACAGGGTAGACAGGCCGGTTCAGATCGAAAGCAACAGCAATGGAACAGAAGAAAACAGTTCTTGTATTTCAGAAAACATGGGAAAGCGTATTAAATTTCGACCAACTTAACCCATGGCGTCCATGGCCAGAATTTAACGCGTAATTTGCATTTTGTTGTTGAATCTGGAGGTAAAATGATCACAACCAAACCAGTTACGTAACTGTGAACCTGTTTACTGTATTTATCAATACATACTACTGAACTTTTTTGTTGCAGTCACAAGGCAAATTACAGTAAATAGCTGTTAAGCTTGCGGTTTTTAACAATCACACGACTTTCTTGCACTGCAGAGTGTAGTAATTATCGTTCGCCAGAACTCCGTTACGCTTGCTGGTTTTTGTTGCAGACTGGACTAATTCAGTAATTGGCTCGTGGCGCGACATTGGCGGTGATCTTGTCAAAGATTTTTATTTTTATTTTAAGAAAATATTATTAAGCAAAAGTACGGAGTTTTAGCTTGAAATTTTTTTTAAGAAGATAACACAAAGTAAAACTCGAAAGTTTAACAGACATTACATGTGTGACAGTGTGTGTCAGTATGCAAATTTTGCTTACCGGAAAGGCAAGACTTCCGCAACGCCAACTTAAATTGCAATACATGTTTGTTTTCTATTCAAACAAGATAAATCAAGCCAAAAATTTTCACATTGCAAATTTGAAGGTGATTTTTCCAGCAGTGTTGATAGTTTTCGATCTTAACTGCAGTTTCGGAATTTAGAAATACCGTGAAAAGCTGAAGCTAGGCATGTGAGCAGTCACAGAAACTAATTTGTAATTTCGTGCGGTCGTAATTTATTTTCACAAGACGAAAAGTGGAGTCTTTCTCAGTTTCTGTGTGCATCACGAACGTCATCGCTGTTTTAATGTCGTAAGCACGAAACATTTCATTTCTAACAGATTAAATTTAAACAGT
>JAOBYE010644963.1:0-11935 GCA_025403585.1 Parazoanthus swiftii
GTTGCGGCAACGCGTTGCAAGTTTTTGGATGGTGTGCAAAAAATTCACAACATTGTTGTTATGTTGCCGGCAAAAAATAATTCGTTCGCTTTATCCTGCCACACTACATCGATCGTACATTGGCGACTCTTTGTCATACAAACTCATTATTTACTTGCAAATGCTCGATCTAAATCCATGAAAGGCAAAGAAGTTGTAACACACTGTTCTTTCCAGTTATCGAAGTAACGGGCCCAAAAGATGAGCTTATAGCCTTTTCATTTTCTTCATCTGGAGGTCGTAGCAGGCGGTTGCAGTTTTAATTCAAGTTTTAAACTTGCCGTCTGCAGTTTTGAAATCCACAACGAAACTCTCCTCGCATCAATCCGGTTGACTGTAATAATTCATTTGTTGTTCCACAGATGACCACCGAACGAAAGATGGTCGATCTGTGCTGGTATTTTCAAGCCTGGGCATCAGCCGGTGTGTCGCTGTTGCCATTTCCTACTTAATGTGGATCAAGAAACAGTCGCTGAAGGTTCTGTACTTACTGTATAATAATAATAACAATAACAATAATAATAATAATAATAATAACATTAAATATATGTAGTCATAATCATAATAATAGCATTTAAACACGATAAAAACAGTCATGATACCTAATGATGGCCAATGATGTTTATTGATCGCTTATGGTAGCCAATTTTTTCCAAATTTTAGCCTGTAGGTTTAATCCACTAGGTCGTCACCTGCGCGCGGGTATAAACCACTTTCTCAATCATGCGCAGAGCAAAGTAACGGTTTTGCTGTTGGTCACAACCCCTGTTTACATCATTCTGTGACATATTTAAGGTTTTGCTATGTTTTCAATACATGTGGCCCGCCAACTGAAGCGCTAAAGTTGCTCTGCGCACGATTGAGAAAGTGGCTCTAAACGCATTCTTACTGTACTGTCCTCTTATCCACAGGATTCTTATAATCATATGAAACAATGCAACGAGGGAATGCAGCCTACAAGAGGTTTTATTGAGCAGTTGTCTCGTTTCGAACAAGAGCTGTTTGGAAAATTGGTCACAGACATCAGCGAGTCGGAGTACTGACTGAATGACTAGGGCTCTATAGAAGAGGACGAGTGGCCGAATCTCAATTGCTATATATGGACTATGAACCAGAATCATTGTGAATCAAAAATATTTATTTTTAGCCTTATATGACTGGAAATGTGACAGTATTGTAAATATATGGCTGCCTTTGTGAAGAAGTTGTTTCTGTCCGCAGATTTTTCTTGTTTTAATAGTAGAGGGAATTTTTTACATAAAATACTGTATGTACTGTGTGCACGTTCAACCAAGTCGGGTAAATTCAATCTTTATTCTACTAGTTTTAATTGAACAATCAGACGGTAGTTCCCTACCTCAACACAACCTATTACAAATACAAATACGATAAAAATACAGTACAATACAATACAATACAGTGCGGTGTAGTACAGTCCAGTACAAATAAAATACAAGTACAATAAAAATACAGTGAAAATTCTAATACAATTACACAAACAAATTCAATACAATACAGTACCAATGCTTTGCTTCTTCACGATAAAAATTGGAATTAAATGCTCGTGGGATGGCGATTGAAATATTACAGTGCAGTTCAAAAATTATAAGTAAAATTGATAAAACCCTAAATTATGTAAAGTTCTGTAAGATAAAAGGTTAAAATATGTTAAAATTGAAAGTTTTTAAAGCTGTATCATACTGTGTTATTGTATAAACTGATTTGGAAGTCTCCATTTAAAGGGTTTGTTTATGTCACCACGTGAATTTCCAAGTATTCCTAAGATTTGTCCATAGCTGTTTAGTCCAATGTGTTTGAGGAAGAATTGCTCGCAACGCTAACCACACAGTCACACGTATCCTTTACATTTGTCTAAGATTCTTTTCGATAGCATACGACAAAAGTCCTTGAAAATCAGTATAGCACAACTAACTTATTAACAAAACCAGCATATGGCAATTTACGAAGATCCTGTTAAGCTGATCATATACAAAAAGAAAGCGACACAGTTAATATTTGCTCATTCCTCCATTTGTGATCATTGCACTGCCACACAGCTATACCCTCTCATTTCATCAAAGCCCAAGCTTGCTTAACTGGAGCACTTTATATCAAAACAGTAACTGAAACCGTTATGATAATTAGAAAGGAGGTGGCATCCGACATTTTATAAGGAAAAGAACGTTGATTTTTGGAAATCGTTAGTTTCGGCAGGAATCATACTTTCGACGAAAATCGTTACTTGTGAGGAATACGCTATTTTGCGTGAAGGGGGAGACATATTCAGTTCGGTGTAAATCGTTATTTTGAGGAGAAATTGTTATTTGGGGGAAAAAGCAGTCTTAATCTGCCTTTGACAGCAAATTGAAATCCTTCATGTAATGGTTAAACTAGGACGGTTCTGAAGCAACTAAAAATTGCAAAATTCCGTCGGGGAAGCCTGGTACTGGTTTTGACAATTTTCATGTTCCAGGCATCGGCCCTTCACCAACCATCAAGAATCATTTACTGGTTACCAACAAACAGCTGTCAAAACTTATCAATATTATAATTTATTCATAGTTAATTGAGAGAAATGGTTATGAAACTCGACCAGTTTCTTTGTCATATGCCTTTTTTCCCTATCTCTTTTGTTCGACCTTGGCCGTGCACAAATGGTATTTGAATGCATATGAACAACTAATCAGTAGAAACATTTGGGTTCACACATTGAACAAAGCAATGTACACGGTCGCGGTTCGTTCAACATAAAACAAAGCAGCTTTGTACACTGCTTTTGAAGTTTGTTAAGCTTCACAACCAGTTAGTTCTATCAACTATGAATTTATTATATGGCAAAGATATCTGCCCTTTACCAATTATCAAGAATCCCTTGCTCATTACCAACAAACAGCTACCAAAACTGATCAATATTATAATTTATTATATGGCAAAGATACTTCACGCGTTCTGATTCGTTCTTGAGCGGTCTGGATCTCCACGACATTAATGGCGGACCGTTTGACCGGGGGGGGGGGAAAGATTTGGTCCGTACAAGAAATTTTCCCCACCGTCCAACGAGGCGGATTATTTTTTCCTGTCAAAAAGCAGTGCATTAGATTGTCCGTTGCAGGAATTGCGCTTGCACGCTGTTAATGTTGTTGTTTTTATAATAAAATACTGTTCGGCCAGTCTTAACAGGAATGTCAAACTTCGGCCTTGACTGGTGGTCGAGCACACTATCGCTTTTTCAAAACAGCAAGGCCTCAGTTTGATATTTCCCGTACAGACCTAGTTTACAGTTAAAAAGTAATTAAAACAAACTTTAGGTCTCGGTTACCTGAGGCCCGATCCAAACGCCGCTCCACTCATGTGCCGAACCTGACTGATGAGTTAATATAAAGATGCTTTCATTAGTGTATTATGGAAAACAGGTCGTTCCACCCGTCACATTTGCTTGAATTTTTAGGCTGGCTTCTCGGTGTTGTTTCAGTTAAAAAAATAAAACAGGGGAGAATTAAATTAATGTTACGCGACTTACCGTGAAAAAGTTAAACACAAAAAGGAAGCAAAACCACCGACAAATAAAAGATAAATCCTTCTTGCTCAATAGTCAGTCGAACTCCAATTCACCCCAAAATCCGTCCGCGCGTACATGCAACTCGTAACTAGTCCCGACCGAGTGAGTCCCCGGACAAAGATCCGGAAAAAGGACAAGCACTCTCTTTGGTTCGACCCATGGCCAGGTACGGCGTGTCGGAATCAGCCGTCACTCCAAAGTTGTTCTGTAGTCGAACTTTACTGAGTTAGATTGAGCACATGAGTGAAGCAGCGTTTGAATCGGGCCTGAGATACCGCATTTCAAATTTCCTTGGACCTTTTTTGGCTGGCTTAAATTATCGAAATACCCAATTAATTTCTCGAACATAGCTGGATAGGGATTGGCACCCAATTAGTTAGTAAGATCAACCAAATATTGGTGTAGTTTACCATCGACGACCGCTTCTTTTACTTGGCTATTAAATACCAAATCTGCTCCCTCTCGCAGCAAAAAAAACCTGGTCGGTGTTCTAGACAGATAAAGTGTATGGCTTAAACCAGCAATGCTGAGGATTTTCGCAAAAGCCAACTTTGTGGACAAACCTTGCAGGACTGTAATACGAAAAGCTCAAAAACTAGGACATCCATGTATACTTCTAAGGTGCTGGCTTAGCGGCCCTTGCTCTACAACGATCGCGTGATCATGATGTCTCCGTTGTGTATCTTAAACTCCTTAAGGCTCCCAGCGCCAGGTAGCTATTACTTTTTAAAAGTATTTGGCCGGAGTTACGCAACTAGGGCGGGAAAGTCAACGAAGACGGTTCGGCTGGAGTTTCAATTTCTCGTTTCTTCCAAAATTTAACAACTGCTTTTAATATAATATATCAACACAGTTGACCAAAAAAAATGCTTTTTATGAGTTGAAAACAAAATGCCGTCACATTTGAAACTGTTTCGATACTAGGCCATTTATATATAAACCTTGCGTTGATTTATTATTAGAAACTAAAGTCATTGGTAAACATTTTCGATCTGCATGACATACATGTAACGTTAGTTTTGGTAAAGGCTTACCGGTAATTAAAAATGTGAACTTCGGATACGTCATGCGACTGAAGAATGCCGACAGTACAGGGGTATAAAGACCGGTCTTTCTTTGAAATAGCCGAGCAAAAGTGGTACATTAGTCAGTGGAAATGACAAGACACGATAGTAAAATAACTTGACCTATATATATATATATATATGTGTGTGTGTGTGTGGGTCCTTTGCAT
The DNA here is from genome assembly GCA_025403585.1 of Parazoanthus swiftii. NCBI lineage: Eukaryota > Metazoa > Cnidaria > Anthozoa > Zoantharia > Parazoanthidae > Parazoanthus > Parazoanthus swiftii. The sequence goes on from JAOBYE010644963.1 coordinate 4,833, forward strand.
TGAATATTCAAACTGTTCAAAGAATGTGGTAATATATTCCAGTTAGCTGAAGAATGCGGTCATTCAATCTGATTAGAACTTCGTACGTCAATATCCATTTGAAAAAGAATTCATTTCCTCACGTCATATGCTATAATAGTGTGTATATTGCGTGTATCCGTCGCGCGTGCGTTCCGTGTGTCTCGCGCGCGAATAGGTTAAACGCGCGTGATTAGATCGTACATGTACCAATTCAAAGATTTTAGCCCACATTTAAAATATGATACTTTCATCTACGAATTTGTTATTCCGGTAAGAACTACTGCTGAAACATTATTTGAAACGGGAACACCCTCTAAGAACAGTTCTGGCTAAAGAGAATTGCTTGTTCTTAACTGTGGGTTAGGAACTGTGCTTGTGTGCATGTACACGCGCGGTATGTGCGCGCGTGCGTGTATGTGTACATTGGACTGTTCAAACCACTACCATGCATGTACGTTATATGTTATCAAAGCTTTACTGGCGTCTAAGGCGTGTACCCATTATTTGTTCCACGCGTGCATTCAAATGTAAAATTCTCGGCTCCATTTACGAGTACGATAGAGTAATTTAGTTGTTCCGTAGAGACAATGTCACATGCTATTAAACAATCAGTAATTTCAATTTAATGGATGTTCTATTTTGAATTGTTTCATTACTAACGAGGACCGCATTAGCTTTTAAACAGCAATGAAATGAAAGAAAAAAAGGTTTTCCGGCTCAGGAATGAAATAAAAACGAGTGCGTATGAGGTCGGGTTTCGCCGCCTTATTGTTGGAGCCTGATAAAAGATATGCTAAAAGTTTTTGACTTCCGTGCTGCTTGCGTGCAGCGAATTCAAGTGGCTCAGGGTACCCTGCTGTCATTATGGAAGTGTGTCTTGTTCATGCTCTGCAGGTTAGAAATGGACTTGCGAGGTTCGTCGAAAAGCTAACGACTTTTTCGTGAGTGTATGCACTTGCACAATAGCATTTCACAACCCAAGCCGTGAACAAATTTGTTTTGCAATTTCCCATGTGAGCGGAAACTTCAATTTTTCAAGCCGTCTATTGATCACAATTTGATAGTCTAATTAATTCACCCTTGCGATCACGAAGGTTTATTCGTAAACTTTATGCCGTTCAACCGTTTTCATAAAGCACTACCAGAAAACCACCAATCGCAGTTGCAGGCACTGACGTCAATGCACGCAGAATATGTGACGACGGAGTTTTGCGCTACAGCCACTGATCTCTAAACTGACAAAAGCCATCATGGTAATTAAAAATTCAGCTACGGGTGTATTCAATGAATGGGGATGTTATTTTTTCTAGTTTCGGCTCGAAGCCATTTTACTGAAACAAACAAATTACATTGATTTTAAAACAAACTTGAAATAACTGGATAAGTCGTATATCAAGACTCCTGATTTTCATGAAAAGAAATGGCCTTTATCAGACCTTTTTATAACTTTTTATTGATGTAACAGGAAACCTTTTTAAAAATACTTTTCCACGATGGACTACGTGTTTGGCCAATAAAGTAATTGCAGGTGTCGAGGTTAAAAGTTCTGGTTATAGCCACTAAACTCTCTAAATTGTGTATTTTTACCCACCCACATGTTGGCCGTTAATTGAAGGATGATGTTCCAAACATGTCTTGATCATTTACGAAAATAGCCATAAAATAAATGTCAGTAAAAACCGTTTTGTTCTTATTTAAGTTTACTTTTTAAGAGTTGCGTAGATCAAGCTAAATTTGTCATATTTAAGTGGAGGGTTTTACGTTTGGACTTCCTCGCAAGAAGAGGAGTTTTTGCGAAGATTTCCTGATGCCAGCCTTACCGCAAATCGATTCATGCTCAAACGTATTCAAGCGAAATATCATTGTTTATTTTAAGTCGCTAACTTTGCTTTGTTTCTTATTACTTAATCCACGCAACGATACGAATAGAACATCATTGATTCGTTCTATATCAATCTATCCAGCCTGAAAAAGGTGAAAAACGAATTCTGCTTTACCGCAGTTGAGGTTTGTATCAGTATTATGGCAACGAAAGCCTGAATTGTTTCTAGATCTTTTTGTCGCGTGTAGTCTAGTTCTGTTGATAGAGGGACGCGCATGCACGGTCTTTGCCTCCGGGCTTTTTTGCCATTTAAATTTCTACCTTTTCAAATATGTCAATATTTCTGGCTGGTGTCGCATATGATAACAATTTCAATAAACGCTTCAGTTGAGTCACGAATAACAACCATTACGACCATCGGGTTTTGCTCAGAATTACAAGAGAACGTTTGTATGAGTTCGAAAATGGGATTGAAACTTTTTTTTATTGTGTAAGTAACTGTAACTGTAAACCTGCAACATCTTTTGGGGTACCGTGACAAGATATTTCGTGACTGTTGTGACGTGTCGCTTTTGATCAAGGTCAGACCAGAGTGCACAGCGCGCCCAAAGTTGCGTGACGCAAGCGCAGTGAAGGCCGTGCCACATGTGCGTTGTTCCAAAGTTCGGCGGAGTGCCGAAGAAGCCGGGTTGTGGGAATGGAGTCGGAACAGTGAAACTGTCAAAGAGATTTATCACGATTTCTTAGTTTCTGCCATCTAGCTCGTGAAAGATGTTGCACTGTTGACAGAGCATGTGGGCATGACAATAACAACACTTTTAGAAGGCCAGGGAACGCTTTCTTAATGGCGCTGTGTAAGAGTCGGAGTTTCATGGCGTTTCCCTCGGCGCCTTCTCAACAAACGCCTGTCTTTCACAATCACCATTATGCCCCTCAAATGCAACAAGAAACGCAACCGGATAGACCCATAGGATACGGTGCTTTTGGTGTTGTCTGGTAAGTTATTTTTTATTGTAAAAAGTGCAAATAGTTGTCGAATCACTTTGATTTGAATATTTCCTACATCACGACTTTCCGCGTCCTATCTCTGTTGTGAATTGAATGTAACAGGTCGGTGACAGATCCAAGGAATGGCAAAAGAGTGGCTTTGAAGAAAATGCCAAACGTATTCCAGAACATCACGTCTGCCAAACGGGCTTACAGAGAGTTGAAAATGTTGTCTACTTTTAAACACGACAACGTAAGTACTTTTTACTAACTGTGGCGAGAAATTTCGATGTGCCCGTAGATATATTATTTTGTGGGTTGGCATAATTATTCAAGAATGCTTTGCATTTTGTTGGGGATGACTCGGGAGTTGTATAGTAGCTGATTATTTTTTCATCATTTAGGTTTTATCAGCGCTGGACATTGTACATCCTGGACATTCCGATCTCTTTCAGGAGATGTATCCTTTGTCAATTTTGGAGCTTATGTGGCTAAATATCTGCCCTAGCGTGACAGTAGGGAAAGTTGCAAGAACGCATACATTCAAACAATTGTCTTTCGTTTATAGGAGGGGTGGATTTGCAATGCCAATTACTATTCACTGCTCAAAACTTTAACGCTTTACACTCGGGGCTTTTAATTGTGTTTGATATCAGGAGATGTAGCTTTCTACAAGAAAATAGCTCCGTGAACGAAAGTCTGAATCGAAAGTGGCATGAATAGTCTTGTGCGATCGTCTTGCCGTCTCTGCTGCTGATGTGTTTCAGTGTTTTGCCCACCCGTTGGCGTGAAACGTTGTTTATTGGTCAGCGAACAGATTCCTGCGGTCGCTTAAATGAATTTTATTTCTTGTCGCTTTCATCCTGACAGTTTTGCTGAATTTTTGTTTGTGTGGGGCCAAGATAATCTCCCGTGGTTGAAAATCGCCTCGGCTTTCTCCACCTGTTGAATTTCGGAGAAAATTTGCATAAGATTCTTCTTTGTTTAGATTTTGCCAACGTTAAGACGCTTCTCTTAAGTGCACTGACTCGCTTTGCGTTTGGCGTTGTGATATGTTTATATCACACCTGTACAGAATCTGCCTGATTCTCTCATCCTTCTTCCTTAGCTTTGGCGTGGAATAAATTGAGGTCAAGTTCCTCTCAAGTTAGACACACGCACGCATGAACCCACATCACCCATACGAAAGAAATTCTAGAACTGTTTTTGTTCCACCTTCGTAACTACGAGAACACTGGATTTTTCTGCAAACGCGAACAACTACAAGGGTTTTTAAAAAGAGTCATTGCAGTGTTTAGGATCAAAACCAAAATACCGCACAGTCAACGGAGACTATTCATGTGGTAATTTGTTAGTTGCTCCAGCAACAGAATCGTAGAGGAAGCTATTAGCACTTTCATGGCTTCCTGCTTCCTGCTATTTTTAAATCCAAAGAAAAGAGTTGAAACTACAATTGAAATTAGAAATGAAGCGAAAATAAAGAAAACTTAAAATTCATGATGACAATATAGCTTTTATCAGCACTAAATGTGAAGTTTCATATTCAACAAGTGGTCGAATTGCCTTGTTAAATACTAGAAACAGTGCTTGGCAGCCGACTTCTCTTCTGAGTAACTTCTATGTTGGTATATATTTCTTTTAACTGGCAAGGTTTTTGTCATATTTCAGAAGTTGACAAAACTTTGTAAATGTCTTCATTACTAAAGCAGTAAAATCGTTTATTGTGTTTTATAGTTGTCTTGGTCTGCTGAAATTGTAAATTCTTTTCTTGTGGTAGGGCTATTAGTTGCTTGAGAATTAGGACATCTTGTATTTTATTAAATGTTTTACATGTATAGAGTGTAGATGAAGTTAACATTGTTTTGTGGGGATAAAAGACGCTAAACTAAAGAAATAAAAATTCTGTGGTGAATTATTTGCTCTCCATTAACTTTATATCCATCAAGCCACCTGCCTTTTGTTGTTTGTTTTGTTTGGCATCAGAAGCAGTAAAGGAAGTTTTTACTTCCTTTTTTCCTTCTGTCTGGGTCCATTTGAAGAGTCGGTCATAGAACAAAGTATTATCTTAGAAAGTGTAAGAAAAACTAGTTTCAGTTCCAAGCATATATCAACCTGGTTGCATTTTCAGTTTTGTATTATCTTTCAAAGCTTTGATAGTTTGGTCCACAATGTGAAAGAGTGTGTGGATATAAATTATGTTATTTGTCAGTAATATTTGGTTCTTGGAAAGAAATTTTATTTAGTTTGTTCTTCCCAATGTGTTGTCCTCATGAATGAATAAATTATGAAAGGGATGATATTATAAGAAACTTCTTACTTGAATTGCTACCCCTGTTTCATAATTAAAAATGTTATATTACACCTGTGAACTTCAGTTCCAACTGATATTAATTCAAAGTGTTGTATTAATTTTAGCAAACTAGCAAACTTGTTAAAATACTTAGTTGATTTTAAAATGAAGATGGAGTTTTGTGAAGTGACAAGATTTGTATTTCAAGTTACTGTTTATAAGTAAACCCATGATTGTTGAAAAAGTATGCAAATAATTGCTGTGAGCTGAGGCTGAAGTCTTTTCCATTATGGTTGTTGCCAAAAAAATTAATTTAGAGAATTCTAAAAAATTATGTTTGCTGTTACATGTAGCTGACTTTTGGCAACTTTTCTATAGCCACTTAACTATCATAATTAAGTTATGATTGTACTTAACTTGTAACTGTTCAGGATTTTTTTCACTTCTCCCAAAGTTTCAAACACCAAAGAGATCTTTAACCAATTTTAGATACGTAGTTTCAGAGTTGATGCAGTCTGATTTGCACAAGATCATTGTCTCCCCTCAACCACTAACTTCTGACCATGTTAAAGTCTTTCTTTATCAAATTTTGCGAGGTAAGTTTGTTATCATGTTGGTCTGTGACAACAATTAATTGTTATGCCGAAAGGGTCTGTTATTGTGCCCTCTGAAGTGTTACAAGTCTGTGGCCAGCATTGCATGCCAAAATCTTTATCACTTTATCAACTGACTTGCCAAAATGTTCTTCTCTGCTACAAACAGAAATCTGATATTGTTGAAACTAATATTAATAATATAATATAACAATTTTTATTGTGTTTAGTTACATTCTACTGAAAGTAAAATTATAAAGCTTTCATCTTCATTTGTATTACTTTCTGATCAAGCTTCAGTTATTTAAAGTTCTCAGTTTTTCCTCAATCAGAAGATTTACCTTGAATTGAATTAGCTTCATGAAAGTGTATTTTTTGTTTAAAGAATGAGATGAGTGTTTTATTTTGCTAGTAAAATATGTTTTATTACAGTAAAAATAGCACTCATGTCATATTTTTAAACAAATTAAACACTTTATAGTGTTGAAGTAGCACTTAATTATATGGTATTTGACCATACAATCTTTTGACTGACATTTAAAATTGCTGTAACACCTATTGAACTGAAAATTTAAAATATGAGGAAAATAAAACTGAATATGTGGTGTAGTATCAAGTTAAATATTTGAACTGAGTTTGAAACCAGGAAAATATTTTTTGATCCTAAGTTCTCTAGACTGGAAACAGCAAACATTCTAGAAATCCTAAAGTGTAAGTGAGAATACTTGGAATATGGTGAGAGGTCTCTCAGAAACATGTTATCAAAAATCTCAGTTTTGATAGTTTTCATTACTAGGAGACTTGTGATCTTAGGGGAGTGAGGATGGTGGAGTGGTTAGCACTCATGTCTCTCACCTCTGTGGACCTTGGATTAAGTCCTGGGTCTTGCATGTTGGCTGAGATTTGTTGATCTCCTTCTGACTCCAAAGGCTTTTTTCTAGGTTCTTTGAAGCAATGGCATTAAACAAAAGTTTATTTTTTTATTATATTGTAAAGAACTTTCAGTTTTGTTAATATCAAATTTTACTTAAATTATAAATATTGGTTAGATGCTGTTACAAGCTATAATATTTGTGATCTATAAAGCGAACTGACTGTTAATTGTCTTTACAGGTTTGAAATATCTTCACTCTTCTGGGATATTACACAGGGACATCAAACCAGGGAATCTTTTAGTCAACAGTAATTGTCTTTTAAAAGTAAGTTCTTGGGTATTGCAGTTTAAGTTTCTTGCAAAACCAGCAATGATATATAATTTAGGAAAAGGGGTGAGGGAGAGGGTGCGAGCGAGGGAGAGGGTGCGAGTGAGGGAGAGGATGGGGTCAGGGAGATGGTGATACGAACCAATCCGGTTGCGCGCTTTCACAGACACAGCTATACATTTGCAGAC
>JAOBYE010645074.1:0-11935 GCA_025403585.1 Parazoanthus swiftii
TTGGGTAAAATATCAAAAATTTGAAAATTTCGCGAGTGTCGCGCTATTCTCGAAATTTACGGAAACCGGCTCTTAAGGACCACAACCCAAATTCAAGGACTTTCCAGGACCTGGAATTTTCTTTTGCCAATTCCAGGACTTTACAGGATTTTCAAGCAACGTGGCAACCCTGACCTTAACTAAACGTCAGATTAATCAAATTGACTCTCTGAGCAAAACGGAAATCGTGATCGCTTCACTGCTGGTAAAGCTTGGATTTTAAAAAGGTTCTGAGAACCGTGAATCTACCCAAACCCAATCCTGACCCCAACTCATCGTTAAGTACAAATTCTTGAAGGGAAAGGAGGGCAAGTCAAGCTGGAAACCACTTCAAGGGAATATTAAGTCCTTACCTTTCTTCGCAGCTCTTCTAACTCCTTCATCTTCCTCTCCTTTTCCAATCTCTCCATTTCTCTGCGAATACACAAACAAGAAGTTATTGACGCCCATGATTGTAGAAAAACATGAGCTCGTTTACTTATACACTATTTACTGTCTATCTTTGCATTCAGCGCAGAGCACAAGGTGCACAGGACAAAAGGACGCAAGATCCCCTATAAAGTTTTCGCGCCTGCTACCCACCAACAATAGAATCGAAAATCCACCTCGTAATTACACACTCGATTTAGATTTTTCCAAAAGGAATAAAAAATATAGAAGGAGAATAACAGGAGTTTAAACATTTGAACGACGATAATTTGGATGAATTATTTTGCACGATGCGGACGTCGTCCTGATTAAAACAGTGTTCAGCCTGTAAAAAAAAAACGACTTAAACGTTTTCTCAATAGAACAAAATGATGAAAACAGCTTCATTTTATCCGGGTAGCACTTCAAAGATTCACAATGTGATGAAATGATGAGTCTCTGAAGGTTGACAAATAACGGGCTCAAGAACTCGGTAACAAAGCCAGGTTCACTGCATTTACGAAGTAACAAGAAACAAGCATAATGTGTTTATGTAACAATTACAAGCTGGTTCTGTCTCGTCGCACACTTTGTGTCTTTTCATTTTCTATTTCAAGTATAATATTTTATTTATTTTATTTTTACTTATGCTAAAACTTATTTAGGACTTTAAGTACGGATGTGTTAGCTACTTAGACGTCTGGCGAAAACTCGCTTCAGGTTTTCGACTTTCCTTAAAGGGAAAGTACAGTAAAATGTTAATTTTGCAGGTTTAAAGTATTACTGTAGCACCTCAAGAAAAAGTACATCGTTTAACTGTTATCGGTTTTACTTTTCCAAAAAGAGACGTTCAATTTGAGTGGTATGAATTTCGTTTCCGCCATCTTGGAAAAGACTAGAACCGAGCTCGGCCAGTGACGTCATACATGTCTAACTGTGTTCAAACATCACTCGTAAACTCTTTGCAAACATCGTTTTGAAAACGATCTTAAGTTCCTTTTAGCAGATTGCGAGTTTGCTGCATATCGAAATAGAGAAGAGAAACCTTTATGTATGTTATGTAAACACAATTGCATCTGCAGATTCGGCAGAATAACAGCAAGAGTTCCGTTAAGGCAGGAAATCTAACCATATATGTTTGAGCTACAGCATAGCTCGAACTCAGACCCGGAGACTAAAGCACAAATGGAACTGAAGCTATAGCAAATTTTACAAGCTTAGTTTTAAAAAATCTTACGGCAGAAATTGTATCGACTGGTGCAAATGTGGCAGCTGCCAGCGTACAAACTCAAAAGAGAGTATTAATTTAGTTGTCAAAAAGTCGACGAACTTAGCAACAAAACTAAAAATAGTAAATTACTGCTCACTTTAATTAAATCATCAATTTAAGTCAATGTAAATGAAAACCGTAACCATGCACAACCGTTTCTTGTAAATTTGAGTATTTCAAGACAGACAAGTACAGTCAATCAAAAAGTTTAAATGAAAACTTCAAACTGTCTGAAAAACCTCTGACCCGCAATTAAAGCATCGTTTGAAGCAATTAATCAAGAATTTTGAAATAAAGGAGAATTCACTTTTGCAGCGTTTTCTCTTTAACAGGATTTTTACTCGATCACGTTTTGACATTAAAAACTTAGTCTTGAGACAGGAGCGACCAAAAAGTGCGTAAATTTGCCTTTAAACGTTTTTATAAATTCGTTTATACACGACAGCCGTCTCAAAGTTTGAAAATATTTAAATGCGTTTGTAACTGATTAAATTTCGAATAATACAATTGTTCAAAACTGAAGAACTTTTGAAAACTATAGTATTTTTTTCACATCGAGTCTAGTAGATGTGTTTTTTACTTGGTTGCTATTTGCCCGTCTTTTCTATTTATGTTCATTTCAAAATCTCTCATCTAGTACTACTATAGCTGCTTCAATTACATCGACTACTTTTATATGTGCCAGTAAGCAGTACAAACTTTTCAAATAACAGCTGTTTGCTAGTCTGCTTTTCTATATTAGGCAGCCGATTCTCAAAAAGAAAAGCGCCAAGTTCAGACATTATTGAGCGTTTCTTAAAGTTAATTACATGTAACTGATTTCTGTCGTAGTTTTGAAAGTTTTGGTAAAAACTTGGGCAAATATTTGAAACATAATCTAAGCTGTTCCAGACAGCTGGTAAGTTTTGCAAGCGCGACAGCACATAGTTTGATCCCGATTAAGTTAGATAAATACCCAGAACAAAAAACATGACTGGTAAAGTAAAGACAAAAATCGTCTTTTCAAATGTCAAAATAATAAATTCAACAAAATAACTTATTAATGCGTTAGCCGTTTCTTGTTTTTATGCGCTTAACGGCTTCAGACTTCAACTGACTTTTAAATGTTTCCAATTTGCGTTTAAATGCATGTAATTAATAATACTAAGGGATTTGAACTCTGAAATACTTTATTCTAACTTTCTGACATTTCTCAGTGTTAATTTTTCAATATTGTAAAATACTTCCTAGCGAACTGCAGGCTGCTGTGGTATTTAGCTTTAGAAGATTTCAAAGATTAAGATTTCAAAACATATCCAATACTAAATGCGGAACACTTACTTGGATGTGCCTTTTAAAACAATCTTAGATAAAACTGTCTGAACAAAGGCGGAAATTGTCTTCTTTTGGCAAGTCTTCTTCCCTCCCTTCAATCTTTAACAGCCAGGTTTTTCATTGGGGAGCTGTGGAAACTCATGCGCTTCCTTGAAGTCTTAACAGTTCGCACAAGACCATGTTACAGATCAATTTGCTTTATATATTGTGTTGATATACACGATTTCGAAAGAAAAACTAACAAGAACCGAAGTCACGTAAACACAATTGGACACATCTGTTGTCAATGGCCGAGCTCGGCTCCAGTCCTTTCCAAGATTGCGGAAGTTATACTCTTTTTCCTTAAATTGAACGTCTCTTTTCGGACAAACAAAATACATAGCAAGTAAACAACTCGCATTATCTTCAACTACTACAGTAATACTTCAATCCTGAAAAGAAATTTTTTTAGTGTACTTCGCCTTGATTGCATTTTCCATTATTTTCTTGTCATTTTTTCTCCGAGACTGTATGAATAGTAGAAAAAGGGGATGCTACCTTTAAAGACAAGTAGATCTAACAGAAATATAACTGACGTTTTGAGGTTCTTCTTCCACTGGCCATGCGCCAGATGACCGGAATGGTGCATTTTTATACACAGGGTTTCACACAGTGTAATTACGGGGACTTTCAAGTAAAAGACTGTTTGCTAAGGTTAGTTAAAGTTCCATTTAGACATTTGGCAATTATTTTATGCTGGAGGGATTTCATTTTAGGTATGACAGAAAAATTTGATGCGGTTGATGATGTCATCACTTTCCATATATGGATGGTAGCGTTTGAGGCTTCAAAGCTTAATTACACAGTCGTCGTAGAAACAAAGAATGGCATATATTATTATTGCTCTAAAAAAGGACAGTCTGACAAAAGTGTAAAAACGTTTTTTGGAATCAACTTTTTGGAGTATGATCAATGATATAATTCAACATTTCTTCTCCAGCCTTATATCTCACAAAATCAAACACGATTTGAAAATGATTTCACGCCATTTCAAGAATCTCAACGCTTTAACAAATTTAGGCTGGTTAACTCCTGAAATGACACACATCATACGTCATTGTATCTCGAAAGCTTCCTATCTGAGCAAAATTCGGTTTGACGAACTTTCAAAACAATCAATGAAAATATACTCCACAATCTTACACATTAACATTAAATGTTACAGTTCACAATAAAGGTGGGGGGCACGAAATCTGACGTTTTAAGACTTATAACGCCAGAGACGAGCATTAAAACCATTTGCTGATAAATGAAAGCAAGAAAAGTGAGCTAAAACTCAGCTTCGGCAATCTTTTCTTCTCACGTAACAAACACCGTCACCAACTCAGCTTAACGTAACGCGAAAGTTACCTTCTTCTTTCCTCTTCTCGTCTTCTCTCCTCTTCGCGTCTTCTTTCTTCTTCAATTCTCTTCTCCTCCAACAACCTCTTCAATAAGGCCCGCGCTGTTCGTCCGCGCTCGTACTAAGACAGCGATGTGACACCGAATCATTGTCAACAACACAAAAATGGCTATCTGCTGTTATTCGATTGAGAAAACATTTTCTGAGGCGATTAAACATGCATCGGAGACGACCATCGTCAACAACAGAAAACTGACTTCAAGGCTGACTTTTAACTTCATTTCTCTTTTTCTAGGGGAAGAGGGTGATTTTGAAAATGAATATCCGTCAAAGTGAACGCTAGCCAGGTTCCTATTTAAAACCCCTGTATTTAACACAATAAAATTCCAGCTAAAGAAAGCAGATCTTTGCATCAGCACTACCAAGCTCCCTCAAAAGCCAATTAGTTGTGACTTTGAATGTGTTAAATATGTCTCAAAATTACAGATTCCTACCAGGTTCAGCACAAATTCACAAAAAGACGCAAAAGATTGTTTTATTGATATGTAGCTGCGGAAAAGTAAGAACACTTCCAAGCCAAGGCAATAAGGGGAGGGTTATACGGGGGGGGGGAGCTAGGGGGCGAGGAAGGGGATGAAAAGAAGATCAGACAGAAGCCTCTGTCTTTTAATCCGAGGCACTGATTATAAGAATGAGAGAAAACTCGTTCAAATTCTATTCCAAAGCAACAATAGTCATTTCATACCTTCTGTATCATAATGGCCGCCTTGCGTTTCTCAATATACCTCTTACGACAGTAGTTAGCCTATAAACAACAGCAACAAGTCAAGTCAAGTCAACTTTATTTTACCAGGCTTGCCCAATCAGCTGCAAGGCTAGTATCCTAACGGGTCCTAAACTAACACGACTTACCAAATTACCAGAATTTAAGAACGGTTCATAAACTTACTTTCGAGTCGGATTTCCAAATGCCATCATGAGTTTTAAACTTTAGAATAACAATGTAATATTACAACGATTTCCACTGACGATTTCCCCATGCAAAAGTAAAGTGAAACTGAACTGAACTGAATGCTGTCACTGCTAATACTAACGACGTACTGCAAGTGTGATACTTTAAAATCACCACCAGAAGGATTACTTATTCTATTACTTACACTTTTCATCATGATCTTTTCTACTATTAACAATCATCTTACTGTAATGTGTATGAATTTAGTTTTATGCCTTAAAAGATTCTACGTTAATTCGTTGAAAATCGACACTATTCGCCTCGGCTAGTGATGGTTGCATACGAGGTTGTGATAAATCATAAAACTACTTTAATAAACTAAAGAGAGCTGAGCTATATTCAATCTTCCAAAAACACGACACTCGTTTCTACTAAGTGGTCTAAAATAAAATAAAATAAAATAAAATAAAATAAAAGACTAAATGCATTGTTTATGTCTCAGGTTTATACCTTGAAGTACTTTTGTAGAAGGATGATGTTCTGTCGAATCTTGAGATACCTCTTTCTCTGGATGTATCCCATTATTCGCTTTTTAATCACCATAGCAACTGCTTCCAGTTGACAGTTTCTCTTGTTTTCCATTGCAAACTCCAACTGGTCCTTCAAGAATACCTTCAGATGAAACAAGAAAGTTTTAATGCTGAATGAAGCCACGAGAGTCTCAGTACGGAAACGTAATCCAAAACAGATTCCATTTGTCATTCCTGTATTAACAGTAACACTGGCAAGTACTCTCCTCGTTTTCAATTGAAAATAGTGCTAAACCGAAGGTGTAATTAAAACCTCTTCTCTTTCATTTCTTCAAACCAAGCGATAAATACCCAAGAAAAAAGAACTCAAGTTTTGTCAGTGGCTCAGCGACAAGTGTTACACGTGTAAGGTAAGGTAAATACTCGCTTTAGTAACATGATACAACAATTTTGTACATTGTCAAAGCTGCCAAATCGTAACAATTACAAAGTCTACAAACGTATTAGTACAATCGCTTCAATATACATAAAATTGTGATACTGTTAAATGTTTTCATTACATATGTTGTTTCTATATATTGTAGTGGTAGCTGTCGTCTCTTTGAAAAGCAGTGGTTTATGAACTTTGCTGTAAGAATTATTACTCTTTTGTTCTTGTGATAAAAAAATATAGTTTCTTTTGGTGTATTTTCATCCGACGGCAACGTCTCAGGCAATAATGTTCTCAATTTTGTGAAACAAGTGTCTCTAAATTATCGATAGAGATCACACGAAAAGAGGAAGTGTCGTTCATCTTCTACTGAATTAGAAATACAGTATTGACAAATTCGGTCACTTCTCTTAACGTTGGGACGATAGTATCGACCCATTTCGATGTGTAGACTATGATTACTTAGTTTCAGTTCTACATAAGATATCGTCCAAATAGCTGACAAAACTATTTACCCCAATACAGCCTGTTTGCATGTTCTTTTCTCATAATGGTGACATGGTCGTGTGAGTTTAACTCAAGGTTATCTAGAACTCCATTTTACTAATGCAACTTTTGTCTTGTTCTCTTTCACTAAAGGGACGAATATGAAAATTTTGTTGAGATGTGACCGAACAGCGTAATTTGCCCCCCTCGGAGCACTGGAACGTGCAAAAAGTTGCATTAGCAAAATAGTGCATCGCATCTTCATACGTATACTTAACCAGGAAACATTTATGTATGAGAAAGAACATTCGCAAAGTATTCCAGTAGTGGTACTCAATCGACACCATCGTGCAAATGTCCTACTGAAATTACAATTACAGAACAAAGCCACTCATCTACATGTAATTAATGGTAAATGATATGAAAGGATAAAAATGAAAAGGAAAGGAAAGGAAGGCAAAAGCAATGATGAGCAGGTACTCTTACCTTTGTCTTGCCAAGTTTCCAACTGACTCTAGATGAATCAAACTCTTGTAGAAGATTTGCCGAGTCTTCCCTTGGTTTTCCGACAAGAACCTTCCCTCGCAGAAACACTTTATACCTGCAACGATTTACGAAAGAGAAGAAGCCGTTAACATGGAAATCGAACATTTCATTCCAACATCATTCGTTTCCCGCCCGAAATTTAAAGGATTTTCAAGAGCTAATTTTCTCAACTTTCAAGTTGCAATGGTTACACATGCAGAATATATCAATAAACGGGCGGGAAGGAAGTAATGTTCGAAATAAAGCATTCCTTGAGGCATCATTTTTTATACGGGATACTCTTACAGGGATCATGGGCTGAAAGACATCTATGCTCTCAAACAAACTTTAGTAATTGAACTGGGCCGTACTGGACGAAAAGCGATTGGGTTTCACTCCTTCTTGAGCTTGAAGTTCGCACATGCCGCCTACCAGGCTCCACTCTTGGGGGAAGGGGGGGGAGGGGGGGGGAGGGATTCAATGGTAGTGAATGAGAGAGGGTCTGGCTCTACAACCGTTTCATGTCAAATTTCAAGATAGAAAATTCAACTCAAAAATTTTATTTCGTCAAACTAAATTGACCATACAGAAAAAAAGGGCAACTCGGAGATTTACCCATAAACATTAGCACTCGAAAATCCTAAAAACGCTCGCAAACTTTATAAAAACTTCAAACCAAGTATACACAATGTTATTTCTGTACAAGGTTGAATATTGCACAAGTAAATGGACTTCTATATGCCTACTGGCTGTGATAGGTTTGCAAGGCATTGTGGAAAAATGTACAACCGCCATCTTTTTGGTACAGTCAATTGCTTAGCGCTAGCTCTGTGTGAAAAATACTGTGTTTAACTGCAAGTGGGAACTAAAGCAATACTCAAGTTTAACTTAAGGGCAAAATAAGTTTTCAGCCAAAGATCCCTTCAAGACATTTGGAACTCGTTAGAGCCCTTCCATCTAAACGTTGAGGAATGTCCCACACAGTGATATCCCTTCAAATAAACACAAAACAAGTAGATAAGGAAGGAATCTTACCTGAAAAGAAAATCTACAAATGGCAGTCTGACTGGGTAGCCTGCTCTTCTTATTCGGACAGTCTCAAGCATTCCCGAATATCGTAGCTGATTCATGACCAGCCTCGGGTCAAACGACTGTGGAAGCTGGTGCACAAAAAATTGATAAACACATTTAATAAGTTAAGCTTTATAAGATAAGACAAGAAAAAATAAAATAAAACAGGATATTATAGGACAGGATAGGATATTATAGGATAGGATAGGATAGGATAGGATAGGATAAGATGGGATGGGATGGGAAGGGATGGGATGGGATGGGATAGGATAGGATGGGATAGGATAGGAAAATAGGATATGTTGGGATGGGATGGGATGCGATGGGATGGGATAGGATGGGATGGGATAGGATGGGATGGGATAGGATGGGATGGGATGGGATGGGATGGGATGGGATGGGATGGGATGGGATGGGATGGGATAGGATAGGATAGGATAGGATAGGATAGGATAGGATAGGATAGGATAGGATAGGATAGGATTAGATCAGGTCAGGTCAGGTCAGGTCAGGTCAGGTCAGGTAAGATGATATAAGAAAAGAGAAAATAAGAGAAGAGAAAGACGCCATTTTCTAAACGTACATGATGACCAAGGTTTGAGGGAATGCACTTCAATTAAAACTACAATAGAATAATAAGAGAAACTACTTTTAGAGTATGTTTGTTTGGGACCATTCCGGATAAGGATTACCAGTGCTAACCTTTTGCTGCGTACTTTTTCAATCATTTTGAATATTTCTATCAACCACGAAACCAACCGTCCGCGATTTCGCCAATAATCACGACAGTGATCTGGGCTGTGATTGGCTGAAATCATTTTTCAGGATGAAAAACACCCTAAAACGTACCCTTAAAAATACTTTAATGGATACTGCAACAATATGATGAACAACGGTTTAAAACATAATTACAAACGTTCGAGTGTTATTAAAGCTAAAGAGAAAACCCTACACTCTAATAAACTCACGGATTTACTTTGCATCTGCAGCTTTTGCGGGTATATTTTGCTTTTAATGTAGGGGCTTTTAAAAGGGGTTGGAGTTCTTTACAAACTGACAAGGTATTAAAATACAATCGATGCACACCTTCTTTTCATTTGGTTTCACGCATCGAACAAAGTAGGGGTGAGACTGGCCAAGCGCTGTCATCAAGGTCGCCAGTGATTCCTGCAGAAGATAAAAAGGTTCCAAGGCTCAGGGGGGTGCACCAAAACCTCGCCATTCAGAAACAAAAGATCTTCTCTGTTAGTCACAATATCGAGGAAAAGACAAAGTAAAAACAAATAGAACATAGCAAAATAGATTAAAATTCAATATAAATAAATGAAACATCTTTTGAAAACTGAGACAATACATCTGTTACACATCCCAGTTTGGGAGCCTTCTCAACTACGCTGCAAACAAATTGTGAACACAACAATCATCACCACCACCGTCACCGCCACCGCAACCGCCACCGCCACTCCATTGCCATCATCATCATCATCACCATCATAACCTTCACCATCACCATCACTATCACCATCACCACCACCGCCATCATCACTATCGTCATCACCACCACCATCACCATCACTATCGCAACCACCACCTTCACCATCACCATCGCCAATGCCATTACCACCACCACCATAATTTTCATCATCACCAATGCCATCACCATCGCCATTACCACTTTCACAATCACCATCACCGTCACTATCGCCATTATCACCATCACCGTCACTATCGCCATTATCACCATCACCATTGCTTCACCATTGCCACTGGCACTGTCATTGCCATTACCATCACCATCGCCATTACCACCATCACCATCGCCATTACCACCACCACCATCATCACCATGCATCACCATCATTTTCATCATCAATACAACCATGTATGTCTTACCCTGAACTGTAGACTGACAGTGGCTCTTTTCCTTGCAGACTTAGCGTTTGTAGGCGCGGGTTTCAAGTGCTCCACAATATCATAGATGTAGTCGGACCTGTAGTTAAAAAATATCGTTTCAGCTGATTCTGTCAAAGATGAAGACAGGGATGCTAATAATATCTTGTCAGACCGCAATAGCAGCGATATTGACCAAGGGTTTTTCGTATAAGTTGTCAGCCCACTTTACCAGATGCTGATCAACGTCTCAAAACAACGATCGGCCATTCGATATACCATGAGCCGTAATGATGATCCAACCATGTGTCGTAATGGAAAATCGTCACACGTTTTAAAATCAAGATCAGGCAGTCGCAAATCACAGAAATGAAAATCTTATTTCGCTTTCCTCACCGAAGAATTACCAAGGAAAATTGACATTGATTTTTTAAGTTTACAATTTACAAAGTTATATTTGACCTTCACTGTTCTAAACAAAAAGAGATGAAGCAATTCGAAGTGAGATACACGACTTAGTTGCTTTGTTTGTTCGCTGCTTTTAACCACTTGACGTATGTATGTTTTTGCATGTTTAATCTTGAGAACATTAGCATAACATTTCGTCCTGTGGACGCGAAATAGTTCCCCGTTCGATTATTTATCGAGCTTTCCTCAAGTCTCTCCGTTTAAAAAAAATTATGCTTGAACCAAATTTGCTTATATTGGCGCCATACAATATAGTGTAAGAATTTCAGTTCGAGCCTACACAGAGTAGGAATGGAACTCCACCACGAATTATAGATCAAGTAAACAATTTCTGTTCAGAACAAAGACGTCTGACTTGCATTTTGGGCCACCTTACCGGTCCTCCTTTTCCTCCGCCAAAATATTATATTATAGAAATGGACCTACAGTTAACGGCACATTGACGTGCATGCCCTGCTTAGGGCTTTCATAAGACGATTCAGCTTCAAGTTACCCATTGTAAGGGCTTTCATAAGACGATTCAGCTTCAAGTTACCCATTGTAAAATATTACACTGTTCTTGTGATCAATACGTCAAAAATGAGAGAAATATCTTCATTGCCTCATTTACTGGCAGCTCTGCAGCTAACATTAGAGACAGATCCAGAAAGCGTCATATGAGGGGAAATGATGGTAACTGATGGTAACTGAATGAGAAACAGCCCTAACAAGTGCAGGTGTAACTGACATACCTGCTTTCTCTGAGTACGTTCAAGATTTCATCCCTAAAAGTGTCCCTGTTAAAATAGAGCACTGCATCTATAATTCTTTGCATGAATAATAATAATAATAATAATGACAGTAATAATAATAATGATAACTGAATAAAAATTGATTAAGGCGCATCTTAAATACACTCTCGATGCTCATTACAAGAGCTAGTAAACTCTACAAAACTGGCGCACTAAAACGGATGAGAGAAATATTTAAAGAAGAGAAATGACTTTAGTTTGGTTGAAAAGTGTCTAAAAACTGTCAGACTTAGTTTAAATTTCACTCGACTCTAAACAGGTAGCCTATAGAGAGATCTAAACGTTGAAAAGAAGAAGTTCAAATGTTTTTTTTCTTACCTGTTCTTTTCCAAAAATCCTTTGGTATCATAGAACACCTGAAAAGTATTGTAGTAACAAAA
>JAOBYE010645185.1:0-11934 GCA_025403585.1 Parazoanthus swiftii
TCGTCAAGCTATAACATTTTGCAAAAAAGGTGAGGCTTTTTTAGTTTTAATCCAAAACACTAGAAACACCTATGTAACTTAGTTAAATCTCTCCTCTAAACCACTCCAGCTCTCCAGCAACACTTACATATGCATTAATTCAGATAGCATAATTTCTTCCAACCTTTTCTAGATTATACTCTAGTTGTTTGTTAAGCTGAATACTTTAGCTAGAACTAGTCTATTTTAAAATCAGCGTTACTGTTAATTGTTTACAAGCGCAGAGCACATTGCGGAAGAACTCTAATATAATCGTAATTGTTAATGCTATTAGTAATAATACTAGAATTTTTGTTATTTGTTATTATCATCATTATTAAAAAAAATAAGTGTTTATAAAAGTTAGGTGGAAAGAGCAAGCAGAATAAAACTAGCAAACTTAACAAAATTAACAAAATCAATCGTTTTAAGACAAAATGCACTTTTATTTTAGATGAATGTCAGTAAACAGTTTTTAGTAGTTACTATAGTGTGCCTTTGTATGTCAGCCTTTGTAAATTTGGCGCGTGCTCGCTTGTACTGTTTTTTTTTTCTCTTGAAATATATTTGTAACTAGCAGTTTTGTTTTGCTTTTTTTCTTGACCCAACCGATCAATCGTAAACGTGTGGCTTCAGTTCAACTGTATGTTATTGTAGAGTCCATAATTTAAAACACAGTGGAACCCCAATACAACGATACGCCAAGGGAGCAGTCAATTTATATCGTTATATCGGGGTATCGTTATATCGAAGCTCCCGATACAACGATATGGGCGTAAAATAGCCGAACATATCGTTATATCGGGGTAAACTTAACATGTGCGTATACGTGGATAAAGAGACGGCTTAGAATCCTTATATCGTCATAAAGAGCTGTTGACAGAATAGTTGAACAATGATCGACTACTGCAGTTCAATAAATTTTTGTTGTTGATATCTTGTGTTAGTACTTTGGAGACTATGAACTAATATTGTCGTTATATCGGGAACAATTTTACGTTTGGTGTGCCTAATTCACATCGTTATATCGGGGTTATCGTTATATCGAAGATCGTTATATAGGGGTTGTATCCCATACATTTTACTGTAACTTTTGCAGAGACATAGAATTTTCATCGTTATATCGGGATTATCGTTATATCGAAGATCGTTATATCGGGTTTCCACTGTACAAATACAAAATCAAATCACAGTAAAGCTGTTGAAAAAAAGAAAGACCATTTTTAACACTAAATAAAACGTAGCTATAAAGCTTGATTAACACTTGTGAGATAAGCACAAGCACCAACAGGAAATCTAAACAACAGAAGAAAGGCACAGAAACGCTTGTGCGAGATTGTTCCGTCTCCTTTCCTTTGTTATTGAGATTTCTTATGCTTGTGCTTTTGCTTAATTCAGCAGTGTGAACCAGGTTACAGGCACCTTTTATTTGGTAACCTCTTTTGTCTTTTATCACTGAATCTTTCAGCTTGCGAGGATATCTCGTCAAATTGTGCTGGAGGCGAGGAGTACTGCAACAAGGAGCCGAACGTAAATTACATGCATGCAATGTGCAAAAAAACGTGCGGATTGTGCTAAGTTAAATTTTCCAACGTGTAATCAAGATAGAGAGTTCACTGCTGTGATTGCCGGAATACAAGTGAAGAAATCGTAGAATAAAATAAAATTTAACCCAAATAAGGTCTGTTCAAATCTTCTTTGTAGCCACTGATTTGTAAAAAACGGCCAATAAAAGAAGATGTACTGGAATTCGAAAATATTCCTCGTCCCGAGATTGGCCATTTCATTTCATTCTTCCCCAAAATGAAATTTTTTGAGATTTCACCAGATGTAAAGCCCCCACTCGCGAGTTTAACATTATCATCATAAACTTGGTGAAATCCTTGCGCATTTCCCCGTCCCACTCTACCCCCATCGCGGTTTACTTTGGTAGGTACAATGAAATCAGATACAATTTCCTTGTCTTAACTTGTCTTGTCCATTATTGACTTTTTTGACCGATTTTGGAGGATTTACATGGAACATGGAAATTGCTAGTACCTAGCCGCCCTTGTCCCCCCCCCTCCCCCATCTCTTTTTTCTCTGCACACATGAATATCGGACTCGAAAATGAAATAGTAGTTTATTCACGATTCGCGCACATGGTGCTCTGAGGACTGCTGAGTGCTGTTACACCAAATGATCCGGAATTTCGAAACACTTTCGATTGAGTTTGAGGACTTTGAATGGTTAAATCCAATCGAATTTTTAAAATCAAAGCTCTCTTTTAAATTTATTTCATGATATTTAGAGCTACTTAAAGTTTGATTGGACTTTCACCCTTCTCAGGAAGCGTCCAAGACAAGATTTTGACATGAGTAAGTGACCCGGGTTTGGCATGTGGGAACGTGTCGGTGAAAACGCACAGATGTTTAGAAGCGGAAAGGGTTTGAAAACAACAATGGGAAATAAAATAAAAGTGGATCTTTTAGTTTAGAATGAGACAACTTTCACTTTTTTTTTTATCAAAAACATACACCCAAGGTGGACAAATTTTCAATATTTACGAAGCCGGCAAGTAGTTGAAAACTTGAAGACGTTACCGCGACTAAAACCTTTTTACCACCCTGTAACAAGTCAAGAAATATTACACTATGCATCGCCCGCAATTGTACTAGTCATTGGCCATTCTTTGATATATGTAAACCAATTAGCAAAATATCCAGTTAATAGTTTGTGAAAAGTTACTCCGGATGCAGCTTTTTATTTCGTTTTTCTTGATCTCTTGATGACCCAACTGTCGAAGGTTTAGTGCCATAAAGAATATTTTATCTTAGTAGTAGAACTAACATTTAACTAATTCAGCTAAAACAACAGCCTTCTTTGGCAATCGTGGGCTACAGAGGGCCGAGATAGGAGGGCTGGGCACTGGTGATATTTTGTGAAACTGAGATACATTCTGTCCGCAGAAGGTTTAATCACGCGTAAAATCTTGCTACATTCTGGCGTCCTGTTCGAAACCTACTTCCTGTTTTTCTTTAGGATCGCAAACTATTTCTAGTTTGCTAGAGCTCTTTACTTGGCCCTGTTTCAAACCGTTAAAGAGTTCTCGAGTGGACTGAAGTTCAACGTGTCACAGACCCTATCAAATGCACTGCCACTGGTTCTGTTGCTGTATTAAACACTGAGAAATCCCCAGAAGCAGTCAAATTTTGCTGATCCATTTTGAAAATTATCAAAGTTTCAACTAAATGCGAGTGCTTCGATCTGTACCGCTTGTTAAATGTGGAAACCTGCAAACGGCCATTAATCATATTTGCTAAATTTAACTGAATT
Organism: Parazoanthus swiftii; assembly: GCA_025403585.1. Lineage (NCBI taxonomy): Eukaryota > Metazoa > Cnidaria > Anthozoa > Zoantharia > Parazoanthidae > Parazoanthus > Parazoanthus swiftii. The sequence goes on from JAOBYE010645185.1 coordinate 3,334, forward strand.
GTGGTTTTCAGATCTTGGCGCGATCTTTTCTAGTTTCAAATTGATTTGTCTTCAGTGTAGTTTTGACTTATTTCAAAGTCAAGATCAATTATAGTTACTCATTCCTGCGCGAGTAAGTAAGTCTAACTGTACACGTTTTTTTTTCGAAGAAGAAGTTCTGTTTTCCATTTTGCAAACAAACAGGATCAAATGTTCGCACTTCTAATCCAATAGTTTGGATTGCGTTTTGTTTGATAATCCTATTCTATTGATGTTGCTGTTGTTTATTATAAGTATTTTTTATTTATATTGACATTAATACTTATTTATTTGTTCAACTGTTTATTATTTTATGAAATAAAGAAAATACGAGATGAAAAACAACGAACAAATCCCTAAATCTACTTTCCCTCTCTGCACGTCATCTTTAATGGTCACTCAGCTAGCCGTGTATATTTTAAGTTTAAAATAATTCACAATTGTTATATGTGTGACTTTAATTTGTAGTTGAATAAAGTCTTGTTGTTGTTATTATTTAATTGTTGCTGCTATTATGTCAAAGGTTGCAGAACTGAGAATGACATAGTCATAGGAAACGTGACTAACTTGATGCCAGGCGGAACGTTGGAAATGCAAGACTGCCAACGGAGCATCTTAAGTCTGTAAAACATCTCATGCAATTAATCTCCCGAAATTTCGATAATTAAGTAGAAGATTGCGTGCATTTATTTTCCTTAAACGTGACTTTCAAATCTGAGTATGAAAGAATGAGGGTGGAATTAAATCAAACAAAATTTTACAACACAGTTTTTTTTTATATAAGAACCAGTAAATTTGACTGAGCCTCGGGTTGTTCTTAATTTTTCCCATACATTTGCTTAAAATTTTTGGCAAATCTGAGCCTCGTTCATATAAAGTTGTTCTTATATAAAAAAAGCGTGTACAACAAACATGAATAACCATAAGGTTATTACTTAAAAAGTGTTTCATTATCCGATTAGCAGAAAAATACTGCTGATACTAAGTTTTACAAAAATAACACTTGAGGTTCTCTATCAAACGCCAAAACACCAGACAGCGGACTTAGGCCGAATGCATATTAGACATTCCTCGACCAATTGCCATCGGAATAAGTTGCAGAACTGCTTCCTAACTTTAAGGTAATTTTCTTTACTTTCTCATCACTCAGGTACTTATGCTTTTAAATCTCTTCTCATTTCTATCCCTCCTTGACAGCAAAATCTCAAATTACATCATGATAGAAACTTACCGACGATGGAAGTGACCCACAGAAATATCGTGATTTCGTATTAATTCACCGGAAGATTTTCTGGTAATATTTCAAGTAACAGTGTTGCTCGACCCTCATAAGGCCAGGGCCTGGAGTAAGACGAGTAATACCAGTTCTGGCTTGATAAAGAGTAGCCATGTTTAATACTCAAGACACTAGTTTCCTTTTAAAAATACACCAGAACAAATGACCTGTGCAATATTCAACATGGAAATGAATTTCGTTTTTTACTGGAATGTTGCCATCACAAAGTGGAACTTTGTATTCAGTGTATGTCGTTATATCTTAAAACCAAGTGAAAGTTCTTGTACGTTAGATCACGGTTTGATAAAGTGACTTAAGAAATGGTACATGCTAAGCGTGGGTCTAGCCAGTTATGGATGCAAGCGGGAAGATGGGAGAGCAGGAGAGAAGCGTTGAGTGGCATGAAGTAACGCCAGCGAGTGCTTCTATAGCTTTTCGAACGTTCTTCCAACTTCCCAAGTGCATACAAAACTCGATAGACGAATAGAACAGCTAGAGTATGGACTATTTATTTTATTTTTTTATTTTTATTTTATTTTGCCTCTTAGTTGTCTCTTTTTGATTTTTCGGCGTTTCGGTTTTCAAATATTTCGTCTATTTCTGTTATTCAGGGTTACAAGCCGCTGTTCACCGACTGGGTTATTTTCGAAAGGGAAATCCACATCTGAATTGAAGTTTGGTAATTCTCCTTTCAATTATTGTTCGTCGCCTTCAGTTAATATTTCGTTTGAAAGCCTTAATTTTTTCCAAAGCACTTTTTTTTTTCTACTCTCGTGTGTTGCGATTAATAAACGCACGGGCGTGCGTCTATCAAGTTATAGAGGCACACTCGTGCCACACAAAAAGCGCGCGAAAAATCTCCAGCTATATTCTAATGTATTATCCCTGCACTCAGATTTTGCTTACAGACACCAAGAGTGACGTCTATTTCTATGAAGTCCAACTCATCGACCAGACTCACCACACAGCTGGTCTTACGTCATATGGACCTTAGCTGATCCGAATGCCCTTTTTGCAGTAAATTATATCTTTCATAGTTGATAGAACTGACTGGTTGTGAAGCTCAACAAACTTCAGAAGGAGTGTAAGTTAAGCCGCGACAGTGCACATTGCTTTGTTGGTTAGTTGTTCATATGCTTTCAATATCTTTTGTGTTTTGTGCACGGTCAGGTCACCGAACAAAAGAAATAGAGAACGAAAACATATAAAAAGAAACTGATCGAATTTTATAACCATTTATCTCAAATTAATTATGGTTCAATGTGTCAGCCCAAATGTTTCAACTGGTCAGTTGTTCATATGCATTTCAATACCCTTCGTGGAGGCCAACGAACAAAAAAAATAAAGAACGAAAACATATAACAAAGAAACTGATTGATCGAGTTTTATAACCATTTCTCTCTGTTAACTATATGTATCTTTAGGTCATTTTATAATTAAATTATTAGTTTCAGCCGAAGTTTAAGTTCCATGCGAATAACAATTAGAGGGTAAATACCCCCTTTACTGTTCACAGCAGTTGCTACATGAAGCAACAGACTAAATGTTGATGACAGATCGAGGGATGATGATGATGATGATGATGATGCTGCTGCTGCTGATAATGATGATGACAAAACGTAATGTTGAACGAATTGATGATGATGTGGATGATAATGATGATGCAGTCATCTAAGTTCCTAATGATAAACTCACTTGTGCTTGAACTTCAACTAATAAGTACTTGTCATATGTGACATATACGCGAAAAAAAAATACCTTTTCTATACCATAACATCACGTCTTGTGTCGCGTCGCGGTGTTAAATGGATAAGGGTTTCGAATTTTTAAACCTCCTGTATAAATTAAGGACTTAAAAAGAATGTTGTAATTGGTCCAAAAATGTGAACCTCGGCCTTAGTTTTCGTTTTAAAACTATAATCCATGAGAGTTGGACTGCCGATAACTCGGATAAACAATTGTAAATTTCAGAGCAGTACATGAATGTATGCTTCAACCGACTCCCAAATCATCTTTAACTTCAAATTAAAATCGTTATCAAAACTGTAGAAGTCATTCAGTTCCAGCATCCTTGCTCCCCCCCCCCCCCCACCCCCTTACGTCACTCAAAGGGATCAGACAGTTGTTAATGCAATATGGCGCGCGGGGTGACTTTTGTCCAAAGAGGGAGCCTCGTCAAAGATCTTTAAAAGATCCACTCAAGTCAGTTCAAAATTGATGACAACAAACATCGGACCGGATTTTGTTCAGCAGTGACGTGATAAGTTTTAAAATCTCGTTACTGTTGCCTATGAATAAGAATGAAATTAAATTTAGAACAATAATTTGGGAAGATTGCAAACAAAACTCTTTATTTATACGTACTTCATGTATGTACTATTTTTGTGTCTGTATTTATGCTGATTAATTTCCTTCTTTATACATTTAGCTAATTTGTGCTGTTGTAAACAATAACTAGTGTAACTTTATAATTACAGCAAACAGCTCCATCATATAGGCTTTACCGATAATAAGTGTACGTAGCCCACATTATACTCTTATTGACAACCCCACCTAAGATATATCTAATATATAATTGTTCCAACGCCAAAACCTTTGAAGGTATCTAACTGGCCACTATAATAAATAATTGGATTGCAAAAGTTTATTGCAGACATCGATTCCTTACACCACAATATTCTTTTCTTTTTTGTTCACTCTCTTTCACATTTTGGTTCGTAATTGTTTGAACATAATTTTTTAGTTGATTACAGGCCATTATCTGGGGAAAAACTCATTCCACAAATATCACTGATGCCTTCCGCAAAATCAAAATCTTTTATCTGTTAACAACATCTCTTTAATGTTATTTATTCTTCATGTAATAGTTTATTTATTGCATGCGTGAAAATATTTTTTTTGTAAAGCCAAATTTGTGTATTGCATCACATTTTACTTTATCTCACTGATCAAGGGAGTCTTGCCTATGATAAGCTGTTTTGCCGAAGCTCAATTTGCCATCCATCCGCAGCAAATGCAACAAATAAATTTAGAAAAGATAAAAATAAAATGAAAAAAAATTGATCGGTTATCCTTTCAATTTGCTTCTCTTAAAATATGCAAAACAAGTTCCATAGTTTTAATTTTACCATCCTAAATCTTTAATTTGGATGTTAAATTGAGCCGTACTTCTTCTTATCTTCCCAAACGTATTCCTACTACGGAATAAGGTAAAACAAAGGACCCTAAGAGTTAATTCAGGTAACGTGGCTTTTTGATGCAAACTTTGTCTTAAGGAATCTTTAGGCTTGCAATACGAACACTTTGTAATGCCCCAGACATGGCGTTTGATTGTAGATAAGATTATATTTGAACTGATAACTATAAAACTTATATTTCACAGATGCGGATCCCGAAACACTCTAACAAGTTTCCAAACTTTCGACCAGCGAAGGTGCCAACTTGAATATATAATATCTCGACAACATCTAGGAGAGACGGAATCACCAGTAAAGTTTTACTTCAAATAAGCCAAAAAAATCCTAAATTTCTAAGCGCTTTGCACACAAAAAACGTTTAACGCAAACAACGTTTAACGCAATCAACGTTTAACGCAAACGTTAAACACGTCTGGATCCACACTTGCATTCTTTAAAATTTTACAAATGCATGAAGATAAAATTCTAAACAAAATAATTTCATTTATGATAACAAAACTTGAGTAAATTTAGAAGTTTTATAAAAGATAACTAAAAATATTTTTTCTTTCTAGTTTCAATTATACCAATATAGATAACTCTTGTATAACTGCAACTATATAAAGTTAACTGTTGTGTAATTTTATGTAATGTGAAACGAGCGCAAATATAAGAGCATGCGCAGTGGACACGCATGCGCAGAGGCAAGAACGACCAACGTTACATTTTAACGTTTCTGTTGGCATTCAATTCTCCACTCCAGAAACTGCAAAAGGACTGGGTCCGTCTACCCAAACGGTCCCAGAAGGCAGTGCTCAAACGAATGTTTTAGACAATTCATCATTAACAGTCTTCCCGACACTATTGTTTTTACTCAATGCGTGTGACTTTATCTCATCTTAGAAACAATGCGATAAGGAAAACCCATTGTCCGAATCTCATCACAGTTTGTACCCGCTGATGTTTGTGCATTGTTCGTTCTTGTAAATTTAGCAATTGTACCATTGCCTTCTGGGACCGTTTAGTTAGACGGTTCCAGCCCTATTTCCATTTCTGGAGTGAGGAATTCGCATCATGGAGTGAACCTGCAGGCCACGGCAAACATTGTCGGCTAGTTCAGACTATCTAACCCGAGGGAAAAGGATTCTGGGTAGTGCTATGAACTTAACTTTGCACCCGCACCACTCTTGGTTCTATGGATCATCACAGGCACCCCAAGCTGAGAATTTGTTTTTGCGGAGGAAGGACGATAAGGGTGATTGAGTCGATTTTTACAAGACTTTGTATGGGAATATTCCTGCGAAACCGTTAGTATTTAGTGCAAATGGCACAAAAAAAGAAATCTTACCAACTGAAGGTAGAAAGCTTTACTTGTGGCTTTTGCCGGTTCTAATATTAACGATTTCAGGAGTGCGAAAAATTGACTCAATCACTCTTGTCGCTACAACTACCTGCTTAAATACTAATTCTCACCTTGGGCTGCCTGTGGTATCACTGGCACGTGTATTGTAGCGACCCATTCATTCACATCTGCACATCTGTATTAAAGGGCTCTGATTTTTTGCGGATTATCCGATTAGATATAGGATTAGAGTATAGTACAATCGACTATGCTTGATTAGATTAGATAAGATTACGCTCTAGACTAGACTAGTCTACCGTGACATTAGATTGTAATAGACCCGACTTGACTAGACTAGACCAGATTAGACTAGACTAGACTAGACTAGACTAGACTAAGACTAAGACTAAGTCTAAGACCAGACTAGACTAGCCTAGACTAGACCTGACTATACAAGAAAAGATTAGATTAATTTAACCAGCTGAACAGCCGGGGCTGGTTGTTCCTTTGCTAATCCAGACAAAAATAAAATCCAAGGTGTATGGTTTAATCAAGGGGTCTTCTCCTACTGATATGAAAACTTCCAGATCTTGTTTGGCCCAATCTCGGCGACGAAAACGTTAGCCCCGGATTTGTCAGAAGTCACGTCATGAGGCCTGCCAAATCCCTGCGGAACGTGGAAAATAGACGTAAACGTGACGCGGCAAAGTATGCTGAGTTTCTCTACAAAATCAAATTGTAGAATTGCATAACGTGATCATGTCATCATCATCGAATGTGACTGACCTTAGTTTCTTTACCTTTGCATATGTATTTGGAGTTTAAAAGTCAATTAATAACGTGATGCAGATATTTTTAAATCCTCCGAGTGTATCTTCATACAGCTCCCTTTCTTAGAAGAATATACTATTTAACACAACAAGAATATGAGTAAAGGCCTTTGATGGCTGGGCTGTTTGTATTTCTTATGCCAGAGCCACATCCTGTGGCGGCGGAGTAGGGATTCCCACTCTGCTCGCAGGGTGGGTTGGGAAGGCTGGATAATTGTAGTTATATGGAGAAAAGGGGAGATGTTAGGTACTATGATTATTGTCACTTCATTTGCACTAAACCGACAGACACTAGCACGCATCCTCAAAAATGGAGCACTGACAGAATGAGGGGTGGGGGGGGTGGGGGGTGGGGGGAAGGAACACCATCGGCTTCCATTGAAACAGCCTTCAGAGTTGACGAAACTACCGTAGTTGAACAACATGCAGTCACTTAACCGTTTCCTTCTCTACACAAACAAACGCAGACAGTATTTCTCAAACAGACCGACGGACACGCACACAGACAGACAGACAGACACACCGCTCTGGCTGCCTGGCCCACTTAGCCCCTATGGTTATTCCATGTACCCAACAAATATCTCTTTTTAACTAACTTGTTGATTATAACTCATTTACTATAGTTACGTTGTGCAGTGCGGTGAAAATAAAGATGCTATTGTCACACACATGCACGTCCGACAGACACAGTCACATAAATACACACAAACTCGAGCATGCACACGAGGCACGAAAACAAACACAAACAAAAACATAAGCACACGCACAAATATGCGCACACAGCCACTTTGTGATCATAAAATAGAAATTATTACCGATGTTGGTTTCCAAGTTTGTACAACTCTTCCTAAGGTTGGGAGGAAGGTGTAGCCCTGAATAGGCGTTGAGCCATCGTCTCCATTGACGACGTGAAGTGCACCTGAAAGAGCACTTGTTACATTATCAGTTGCTAAAGAGAAAATTGTTCCACGCAAAACCACAAGTTTGTTTGTCCGGTTTAGCTCAAAATGATTTACAAGAGAAAAAAACACGTTTCTGACTAACAAAAATGCCATAAAGGCCACTTTATTGCAATGAAAATAGTGGTAATGCTATAAAAACATGCATTTCTTTAATTTAGCACTATAATATCTTAATTATCATTTCCCATTGACTTGGGTCTTTTCATACCTTGTGAAGGGCAGTAGTGAAGAGCAAAAACACGGCCGCCAAACCCTTTGTGCACTTGGAGTGGTTTGCCAGACTTTGAGCTGAACACAATCACTCGACCGTTTTCACGGTCAGCCACGTAAAGCTTGTTGTTCTCTTCGTCCAGTGAAATACTATGTGGTACTAAGAAACCCGCAGGTTCGGGAAAGTCTGAACAATGAAACAGAAAGAGCGTTCTTTTAGTTTTATCGGGTATACAAACGAGATAAAGAAAATATAAAGAACAAGGATCGAGTGGGTTGTTGGAAAGGCTATGAGTTTTAAGAAGAAGAAGAAGAAGAAGAAAAAAAAAGAAAAAGAAAAGGAAGAAGAAGAAGAAAAAGAAGACGAAGAACAAGAACAAGAACAAGAACAAGAACAAGAAGTCATGCATGAGAAATGCCGAACAATCGCTAAAACCAAGTTATGTGATTTTTAAATATATTTCGTGAATTAGTATTTACTCACTTTTTCCATCGTTGGGGTTATATTCAATTGTTCCAATGTGGTTTCCATTTTTATTGAACTGTAATATTCTGCTGTTGCAATACCTTTATGATTAGAAACAAAAAACGAGTTATTTTTCAGATACGGGTGACAGAAGGAAGACAGTCTTGGTAAGCACTTGATTACACGGTTCAGAAGTTCGCTTGTCGTTGTTGTTGTTATTATTATTATTATTATTATTATTATTATTATTATTATTATTATTGATATTATTATTATTATCATTATCATCATTATCATTATCATTATCATTATCATTATCAT
>JAOBYE010645407.1:0-11933 GCA_025403585.1 Parazoanthus swiftii
ACTCCCCCCCCCCCCCCCCCCATAGGACAATGTAAAACAAATGGTGTGGGGAGTTACTGTTTTAACTAGCATTTCCTTTCTACCTTGTCACAATCGTCGCAGTCCGTCACCTCTAGCGCGGTGTAAGCCATCCCTAGTCGGTGAGTGCACCTGTGAAAATCATTCACCTTCCTGACGTGGTAGATCCTTCCTGGTTGTCGGGCACTGTTACCCACACTACCGCTGTGCACAGTGTATGTGTAACTACAGGTGCCGCTAACATCAGTCTGAAGACGATAAAAGTAAGGTGAAGTAGCGGGAAAAGGCTGACTCCCCGGGGCTGACTCAAACCCTACATGTTCGTAGTTCATTCTTACAAACACCTGCTGTGTAGCGTTGTTTAATAGAAATAATTTTATAGGGATAGCGTATTTCCTCGAATAAAGGCCGTGGCGTTTATTAAATTTTTTATGATTTGAATGCGGCATTTATTCAAGGAAATACATCGTTATGAATGAAAGCAAGTGTCCAAAGCTGTGTTAAGGCGAACGAACTATGATGATCTTGTCCTTTTTTATTTGTTTATATACCAGAAACATTGGATGCGCTGATAAACGTTTATAAATTTATGAACAAGGCTGGTAATTATTGTATTGCACTATAACTGTTTTCTTTTGTTCAATACTCGAGTGAACGTCGCACCCACGATGCGGCGTTTATTCGAGGACGGCTTTTATTAATATTTCGGCTCGCAGATGCGGCTTTTATTCGAGGGCGGCGTATATTTAAGGAAATACGGTATTCATTTTTGGGCCTTCTGGAGGGGAGGGGGGCTTTCTAAAACGCGCTGACAAACAAAGGTTAAGGCAATGGGGTCAATAGTTTTTCTCTGAAATGTACACAGTTTTAATGACAACGGTTCATTCGATTTCTTAATTTGGCGGTAAAACAAGCAATAACAACCAAACCTATACAGGCTTCTAATACAAGTGTATTTTGTATCGAAGAGACGCTGAATACAATTTTCCAAAACAAAATATTTTATAAGCTTAAAAGAGGCGCCAAGTCAAAATAGTGCTTAAGTGTATCAGTCTTCAATCAACAGAGAAAGTCAACTGTTTCGTCACACTTCGGCTGATTCTAGTTCATCGCCCTCGTGATCGGAGTCAAGAACGAAAACTATTTCAAACACTAAATTCTGCCGCCTACATCGTTCAACATCATCCAGCTCTATCATCAAATTGATCAAACGGATCGAACAAACTTTGACCAACAATGTTCGATGATGTTGGACCAACTTGTTGGGCCTGTTTAACGGATTCAATATCGTCTAGCACTATTGGCCGGCCCAGCAATGTTGAACGCTCTTGGAAGAAATTGTTGAACCAACCAAACCTATTCAACGCGGTCAAAAATATGTCCAGCAAGATGCTGAAGTGGATACGACGATGTTGGATACGTTGGTTCAACACACAGGATGAAGTTAGACTAACACGTTGGTTTTGGACCAACAAAGTTGGATGGTCTAAAATGAACTTGTTGCCGGTATCCATTTAAACCTGCTTTAATTGATTTGTGAATGCGTAATTGACTTAAAACGGATGGCAAGAATCCCAGGACAAACGGGTTAGCGAGTCGAGCGGATTTGTATAAGTCAATTATTGTATCAGTAAATGGAAGCAAATTCTGAAAAGATTGAATTGATTCATAAACTTTGTACCTCTTTCTTTGTGAAGGTGTACTCTTGCCTCCGTGAAGTTGCCATGGCTACTTGTAGGAGTGACACGATTCCCCTCTTGATATTGAGGATATCCGAGGGATGTCCAGGTCTGGTAAACACTTTGCCAATTCGACCGTCTGGAAGACGTTCAAAAAGTATTGGCTCCTCCCACTTGGGCACTTCCCTATCAATCAAGCTGTTTCCACGGAGATCTTGAAACTTTGGTGACTTGAGCTAAGATATCAAATGTTAGTACCTAAGGTGTCAATTGATTGCTTACAGCCTTTATGAGTGTAAACAAATCACCTTCTTTTGCTTGGCTTCCCGTACTTCCTGTATTTTGTACCCTTTGGGACTGAGTTAAAATGCTTTAAAAGTCGGTAAGTAGGCAATTAATTAACAGTCAATAGATGAACTTCTATTAAGTAGACCCGTTTTCTATAAGATCTATACATATATTCAGAGAACTCTATAAAATGCGCTTTTGCAAACAAGATCCTTCTTACGCATGTCCAAACTGCGTTTTTGTCGAGCTTCGACCCTGTTCTTTGCGTAACTTGCTGGGAACAATTAAACATGTATCTAATTGAATCTTAAGTAGATAGTAATTGTTAATTCTGTTAACAGCAAGTTCTTAGAAAATTGTCTTACTATTACAATATCAAAAGACAAAATTGCAAGTAAACTATCGACTCTCTGTTGCCTTTAACATAAACCAATAGCTCTTTTGCTAGAAGCATCCATTTCCATTGTAACTGTTATACTATCATTGATAGTGCGACTGACTATTTGAAAAAGATCAGTTATCATCGCATCCGATAAGTGTTGTTATGTTGAATGATTTAAAACCAAATTCAACCAACTTCAGTTATTCATCAGACTAAGCTTTTCCAGTAATAGCGCAACTCAAAATAAAGATTTTGCAAGAAGAGCAGTTCCACAAGCAGCGAACAAAAAGAAAGTCCCATGCAAAGAAGAGCAGAACAAAAACTTACACTGTTTTAAAAAGAAATCGAAAAAAATCTGGTTAACAACAACAACAACAACAAAACTTCATTTCCACTATAAGTGCAAGTGTTGTACTTACGAAATTTGAATGTAAAATAAAACAGTGGCTGGAAACCCGAAGTAACTATTTAAGCTAATCTAGTCGGGTGCCCATGCAAGTGATATGTGACGTCATAAGTATTGCGCATTACCTCTTAAATATAGATATGTATTGATGAAGTTAGTTATTCTGGGGTTTTTGGCCGAAGGAATATATCCAATCCCCCCCCTCCTCCCACTCTAGCCTTGCCACCAACAAAACGCCCAAGTTGGATGGAGCTAAAGTCTAATTATGTTAACAACCGCTTTTGTTACGACGCCGCCTGACGTATATTTCAAAAGTTGGGAACCCGAGTACCTAGAGCCAGTATTGCAGAAATTGCTTTTGATTTGTCTTAAGGGAATTGAAATTTACTGAAAAGACGTTGGGATGCTTACCGTCATTATGACGTTTTGAACCTTTTGCTGGCTTTTTCCTAAAAAATCGAAGTTCACTACACTGTTTAGCTTCATTCCTGCTGGAAAGTCCTTTGTCGAAGTAGTCGTGTGTCCTTCGTAGTTGTATCTGTAGCTGAAACCGCTTTGATACAAGTTGCGCGCATCTGAAAAAGGGAACTTTTTTAACATAAACAGCATATAAAGTGGCATACTGCTTTTAAGGGATTTAAAAATCTCTCGTGAACCCCGCTTTAACGCGATTTTAGTATTCTCCATTTGTTTTATTGTTTTAGTTACCAGTCCAGCTAGTTTAGCCCTGAAACCTTTGGATATTTCGGACCTACTGGAGAAACAACAATGTTGAGGGGAGGAGTTAAATTAGATATCCACCGAGTGGTGCCTTCCTCCTGAATTTGGCACGAGTGGCAACTCATCCTTACACTTTATTTAGCAATAGCTTCGTACTTATAAAACAGTTTCTTTGGTTACTACGAAAAAACTTTTTAAAGTATTTGTGCATTTTTTAAAAAATGAGCTAAAATCGGTCTTCCATGCATTCCCTGTGTTCATCATAAACATTATATATACTGATAAAAAACCGTTTTCCATGTAAAGAGCTCCTGTTTTTATGCACCCTTAACTTTAACTTAACAAAATCTAATTGTATTTAGCTTCCACACAAACTATGATGGGAGGTGTTTTTTTAGTTTTCAGGAATAAAGTAACTGAAGAGAGGTAAATCAAAGTAAACGTTACGAAAACCGGTTCTTTAACTGCGAACAGCTACCAAAAGGATTTCTATTGAGTCAGGGTTCAAATAACTCAGTCCCCCTCCCCCCCCCCTCCCTCTCCAATTTCCCCATCACACACAGACAAACACCCACCAACATTTAAAGATTAGCAGAAAGGTTGTTTTTTGAAAATCCAAAACCCGGATGTGACTCTACTTTCGCTAACATAAAGGCTTTTGTTGCCAAAGATTATTCTAGCTCAAAAAATGGACCTCCCCCCCGGATGCCTCAGCGGCCCTTGTCATCTCCTGAGCGAGCTAAGTGAGAAAGTGCTACGCCTGGGATATTCTTGGTACAACTGATTATAACCGCTTCTTTCTAAGCTTTGCTGGTATCTTTGGCCTCAAGTTAAGGTCACTCACAATGCTTCTTAACTTCTTTCGTTCTTTTACACCAGTATTTATGAATTAGAGTTATCACCAACATCAATAGCTACGTGAGTTGTACAGCTCCACGCAAACTATTATTCTCCGTCGCTGGAGAAACTCGTGAGAGACCGAGTGATGGAGAGTATGTGTCTGCGTGGAAGCTAGAATTGTATTACTGCTGCAATAAAATGGGATTAATTAAACTCAAAAACATTCACAACAATTTAAGTTCTTGTGGCTTGATTGTGTTTGTCCAGCGTTTAACTTGCGCAGCATTAACTCATGATGCAATGTGCCCCCCAGAATGAAGTCTAATTTCTCCTTAATATGCTCTCTAAACATTCCTTATATTCAGGTTGGGAGAAAAAGAACCGCGGAAACTGTAAGGTTCTAAATATCAGGACTAACATTGCGTAGTTCATGAGGTTGACAAATTTGTATCTTCAACCTTCGGCAACCGCCACGCGCTAAAAAAACTCGCGAGCTATGCTTGTTCACTCATTCAATGGTAAAAAAAGACTCGGCAACTCTTCTAACATACCTGAGCGGGCTGTTACAAGCAAAATACTAGCCACCAGAATCTTCATTGTGAGATTTTCTGTCATTTGCTATGGACAAAACCCAGCTACATGCAATATGAGTACTATGCGACTGCTTCTTTGCTGGAAGGGCAAATAAGAAAAGATCAGATTGTACCGTGGAGGGATGATGAAAAGTTTGTCCGACCCTTGTAGAGTGCAGCATGAGAAAACCTCAAAAAATTTGTCACGGGACAACATAACTTAAGGTCACTCTTTTCGGCAAACGTCCAATGAACACACAAATAAATTGTCTCAAACAGCTAATTTGGGAACATGTTATCTTCTTTTCTTCACAGTTTGGAAAATAATCTTAATGTGCCTTTTTGAGCTTTCCGCGTCTAAGAGAAGAGGTCTATTGACATAGATTTTATCGATATGCAAGGGGTGACATTTCTGTACAACATGAGTCAGCACCTCAGTGTTTGCCTACCAGCGGGTCGTTGCGTTTAGGCACGTATTATGCACCTCTCTCACTAATTCTAACAGTGGAATGAAATAAGCATGATAAATGTTATTGGTATAAGAAATAATCTCGGTAGCACTCTTTAAACAAGTAAGTTTTCAAATTCAAATTCAAGTTTCATACACGTATTACAAGAAGTTGGTTGTATTAGGGAAGGAAGAATTCAAGCTAATTGAATTGCTTCCAAATTATACTCTCGGCACACATATCATACTTTCAACACATCTGTTTTGTAATATTTTTCGATTGTTATTTCTCTTTGAAGAACAATAAGATTACATGTAACACTTCGCTTTCGCACGGAAAGGTTAAAGAAGGTTAATCTTCATCAAAACAATATGTTGCTATCAACTACGACCCTGTAACTTGGCCAAATTGTTAAACTTAGAATTGAACTTCGTTTAACCAGTAAAATTAGGATTAGACTAGGCTGTATAAGGACTAGGATTGTAGAACACATTTTCAAGTTTTACACCTTTCCGTGCAACAGCATCATCGAATGGACAAATTGTCTCAAATTCACAACCTTAAACTGACTGGACCGTAAGCTATAAAAGTGGCATTTTGGAGTCCAGGGCAATCGGGCGACAAATATAGAAAAAATTGTTACCGTGGCAACAAAAATCCCTTGTTTTCCTTCTTCTTTTAAATGGTGCCAAACCTACTCGTAACGTACGAAAAGATATAAAATTTAACAACAAAAGTAGATTAATTTCAAAAGAAACATACCAAGGCTGGGAAGGCTTCTAAACCGTAAATGAAAACTCCAAAGTGAATTGCTCGGTCACCTTAATTTATTTTAAAATCGTAGCAACACATTGGCACGTAAGACACGTACGTTTGTAATAGTAAGGCTACAACATTTCTACGACTTTTTAAATAAGCCTTTTATTTTTACTTAGTCGACCAATTTCAAAACGAAAAAGAGACATTGATTCCAAGGTTGCCTTGGCAATAACTTCAGGTGTTCGTCCTTGAAACCCTATTTATGGGATTGTTAGCCAGATTTGGTTTATTACCCAGCGTGTATAAACTTTCAAAGAACCAAATGGAAGGAGAGTGGGGGAGATTCTTATTTTTCCATATCCCATCATCATCATCATCTAGATTCAAAGCACTAGATCAGGGACGGATTCGCAACCCCCTACAACTCCCCCCCCCCTCTCCCTCCCTCCCCTTGGGGTTTCTTCACTTGCATTTCTCCTTAAATAGGAAAACATGAGCCGTGCTAGTGCTTCACAGCTTTTCGTATAGGAAAACCAATTTGGTACTTCTGAAATGCCTCATGTGCACTAACCAAAATATCGTTTGGACTTATGTAAAAATATCTATCTTGTTAGTCATATGCATATGACATATGGGTTATAAAAAAACGACATACAGTAGCAAGCGGCTACAAGTATCCTAAACTCGGGCCGCGGTGATTAATTCATTGGCAGATCAGATAAGCCAAGAACATCCTCATGAGGAACAGGTCAGGAAAGCTTTAAATTTGGCTGCACAACAATTTGTGTTTTAGCACCCTCGTATCTGTTCTTCCGATGAGAGTACGACAAATCTGTTAGAAAAGCGTGAATGTGTTATCCCAGGAGTTTTAGCATCACATATTACTTTTGTTCTTGAGCGTAAACTTGGCTCCAAACAAATGAACTTTTTCCGTTAAATTCGCATTTCGCGTTCCGTAAAGGAGTGCTAAAGATATATCGATTCTTTACGTGGATGGTGATTGAAAGGTACTAAGCGAGGAGTTTAACGAAGACATTGGTACGGATTTAGAATTGCAACCTTCGACACGGGTGCAGCGGGATAAAATGAGCGCTATTACTTCTGTTGGAAATTTCAGGCTCGAAGACTGCAGTGTCCACTGTCCGGTTCCCGAGATCCGATTCTCCTAGACTCTTTTACAACAGATCACAGAGACGACGGTCTGGTTTTTTTAAAACTTCTTCTTTAGCTTGCTGTTTCTCCATCTCCAAGGGCTCCAAGTCTATCTATTTTAGAGGACATTTTCTCTCATTCAAAAAGAAAACTCGACGCAGTAAACCATTCTCAATCTATCTTTGTGGCCTTCGAACTCAAAAAGTGACAGCTAGCTGGTTATAATATTCAAGATGAACATTGTTTCGCACCTTATTTATTGCCTGTCATCACATTTACCCATTAATCATCAGTCGTAATCACGATGACATCTCACGGGGATACATTTTTTTTTACTGTAGCTCGCAAAGGAAAGTTTGTTTTTAACTCAAATTTTGGTGATTAAATGGTTGCCCTCTAAAAATTACTTTTAGATAAAAATCAGAAAATCGAAAATTTACCTTGCAAAACCAGTCTCATACCTTAAAACCAAGTGTTCGAACCTAAATGCTTGAAACTTTGGAAGTTTTTCATACTCGCCTCTAAAAGACCAAGAAGAGGCTATCAGATGCGATTTAATTGTTTCATGAAAAGTGTACACTGTCAACAAAATTCCTAGCCGGTGAAAAGACTCTCCGGCTCTCCCTCTACTTTTTACCCATTTTCTCGCCAGATAACCTGTGTTCACAGGCTACACAATTCTGAACAACGTCGTTAACAAATAACGTTCTGGAATTGTTTATATAGATACGATGAAACAAGATAGGGCTTTGCACAGTTCGTGTATATGTGAGTGTGCTCTTTATCAGCGTCTTTGGTATTTTATTTTCACGTTCATGTTGAAATTACCAAGATCCATATCAATGAGAATTATGAGTAAGAATGTGTTATATTTGGTCCACATGCTGTTCGCTAATTTCATTCCGAACCTCAGGACGATCATACGTGTGCAGTGTTTTACAATAATATCTGAAAATAATAATGCTTTTACGAGAAGAGATCAGAAAGATATAAACCAGAAAACTGCAAAATAATATAGTTTTTGAAGACTTATGATTTTTATGTAAAGAAAGGTCACTCGAAATGGTTGAATCAATAACAAGGAATGGCTCAAGTTCATGACCTGAGTTCTGCCAAATTAACTTTTGGTGAAAGCCTTTCTCTTCGTGATATTTTTGTTGTTGACTGAACCAATATTTTGATCGGTTGTCAGAGCAGCGAATAGCACCTATATGCGTTATGTAAGAAGTAACTTTAGTAGAGTCAGCACATCTTTAACTGCCTACCAGCGGGTAATGTTGGTTAATAGAACACGTATCATGCACCTCTCTCACTCATTCTGTCAGTGGAACGGACTAAGTATGATAAATTTTGTTGCTACAAGTAACAATCTCGACGGCATTCTTTGTATCGTGAACTTTTCCAAATTCAAATTACACAGACGTGTTATAACGGGAAGTTGGTTGTACGGAAAAACCATTCGTGTTTCATACAGTTTGCCTCAAAATTCCTGGCACGTTTATCAATTTTAAAATCACTTTAACAGCGAGAGATCTTTTATGTAATTTTCTTCGACTTTCATTTTATTGTGAGAAACAGCAAGATTATACTGTGATACTTCATTCACCACACGGAAAGTTTAAAAGGTTAATCTTCATTGCGACCATATGTTGCAAATGAGAGACTGTAGCCTTGACCCAACTGTTAATTTTTTGAACAATAACAAAGGACAAACACCAGGCCATAACAGATTGCAGTTGAAATCCAGACGACTTATTCACTTTGGGAGAAGAAAACGAGTAATGCAATTTTTACAGATTTCTGTTAAGATTTACGGATTCTGCTATTTCTTTGATAAAATGAAAAATTGTGTTAAAAAGCACTGTTACGTAACACAGCTGTTCTATTTTTGAACTGATTTTTCTCACGATTTTACCGTGCCATGCCATGCGGGAGTTACAAATGGGCTTTGACGTGAACATTCTTACTAGTGTTATATATTTCTGTTTAACAATACCATAGAAAACATCTCATAATAAAAAAAGTTAACAGCAAAAATACGTGCACCGATTGTGGTGCTGTGTTTATACACAGACAACCTTAAAATATCAAGATGCAGTGAAATAGAGCACTGAAATGAATCGTTTCACGATGTGAGAGTAAAAGACCAATTCATCACAATGATTCGGTCGTATTTTTCACAGTGGTGCAATTTCATCACTTGGATGTGTCTCACCGCACTCTGGTATTTTATAAACACTTTAGCTCCGTGCTGACCCCAGGGAGTCCATGGCCGCAGGCTTACGTACATGACCAAGAAGATATCAGTATATTTACATAAAATCCCAACTATATTAAAGATCACGCATATTCGATGCAATTCTTTTTCTAAGTCTTACTATAACTGAAAAGCTACAATTGTAAACAAACAAATACGAAAAATAAACTTGAACTTGGGAAAATGGCGCCCAGTTTTGCTTAGATACGAACCATGAAATTTTCTGGAAAATCAATTTTTCGGCGCAGTGATTACAAAAGGGGGAAATCGTTTTTCATCTGTTATTATCAAAATGAAATTTTCTCCTGAATGCAAAATCTGAGGGGTTTGTGCACTAATTTGTCAAGGATTAACTACCCGAAAAGTGTCGACTCAAGTTTTCGTTTTTGGTGATTTAGCCACTCCGTTTTTTGAAAGTTAACACAGATTTGATTTCTCCTCATCAAGGATGGGTCTACCCAGGATAGTCTTGGGCCAAGAAACTATAATGAAAAAAGAAGCCGGCCGAAAGCCGGCTCAAACCAAGCTAAGATCTTGAAACACACGAAACAAATGTTATTGTCACACCCAAATAGGAAAATCTTATTTTTCTGCCAATTTAAGTTCCTTTGCACTTATCTCAGGATAATCTTCCTTTTATGTATATGGATTTCATCAACACTGAAAACATTGAACTGATTTGGAACAATCTTAGCAGTTAATCTTGTCAAAATCCAGAAACCTACTGTGACTTGACCATTTCTGAAACCTATCAATGTTCGCCTAAATTGGCTAGATGCCTTTGGTTGCTAATTGTGCAACTTAAAATGCCAAAATTGTCAATTTGAATTGAGCCTGTGTCCAATTTCAACCTTTCATCGCATTTCTCAAGAGCGAGTCGTTTTACAAGACAACTGGGATATGAGCACAAGTGACTTTGCATTTGCCTCAGACAGACGAAGCGAGGAGAAGAGAGAGAGCTTTCGCTGTCGCAATGAAAATATATATGCAGTCAATACTGTTCCTTGTGGCTCTTGCAGGTAAAATTACCATTTGTTCCATTTTCAAAGCATGGCCAGCACTTACAGATAAGGCTTAAATCTTTCGATAACGCATAAATACATGCCATGTCTAAAAAGCTAAGGGAATGTTTTGATTACTAACTGACTCCATCCCAAAATGGGACTCTTTTTGATAAACTATCGAGAAATCATTTGTCTGTTAAAAGTTAAAGATTGAGGTTATAAATAATTAATTGTATTGATTTTGTGTTTGCAGGGGCTGCACAGTTTGCAAAGGGAGATAAGAGGCAGCGTCGTAAGTAGCTGTCTGACTTTGCGTCTCTCTATCTCTGTCTTTCCCTCTATCGGTCTGTTGTCTGTCTGTCTGCTTATCCAAGGCAGGCTGTCTATCTACCCCAGGCTGTCTGCTGCTGTCTCAGAATGATTCAAATCGAGAGCCTTGCCATATGTGCAAAAAAACTACACTGAAGCAAAAGCTTTGCAAAAATATCCAACTGCGTCGTGTTGGCTGTTGGCCAAAGTCATGCACAGAGAACTTCAACGAAAAGACCTACTAATCCTGGGAGACCCTGAATTTTCTCTCTCCCCTGGGTTTCCGAGGAGGAAACAAGTAATAGGATCTGGTTTACCGATTTTCAAAAGTCGCTGTGGTGTCAAAACTCTTGAGAGAAAATTCACTAAATGGTCGCCTTCGATCCCCGGTCTTGTTTGCATATATTTCAAACCATTTCAAAGTTGAAGTGGTGAGACCACGAGAGCATGCTGCGAAAAATTTTTTTTAAAAAAAACATAAGTTTAGCATTGGCTGATTTTTTTAAATGAAACAAGCCCGAGGCGATTGCGAGCGAGTCACGGGGGCAAACTCTTGCGTGCCCCCTTTAGAGAACATAGCTAAACAGGACAGAACAGAACAGGAGTAGCAGGTTGCATAATCAACAACGCTTTCCATTCAGTAAAGCCTTGCAAGCCTTTTCATATCAAACAACCTTTCTTTTTGTAAGACTGACCAGACAACTTTGGCATGCAGAGTCTCGGTATTCTTAATTTTTGAGAGATTCATAAAATTACCGTTCTAGATGAAAACTTTGGCTTTTATACATCTGAGAAAACTTCAGTAAATATAAAGCATGTCTATAAATCAGTTGGAAGAATCTACGCCTTGGTATTCTCGTAATATTAAACTGCTCTTAAAACAAGAAAAGGTCACAGTAAACAACGCGGTTTATGAAGGGCGCATGATTATGTTGGCCCCGAGTGCAAGTAATGTCTTGCGTAGCTGCAAATGATACCACATACTAGAGGGCCAAAGTAAACAATTCGTCCGGACAATGAGCCACAGGTGGCCCAAGCTACCAATATGTGTTGGAAATGATTACTCGGGTGTTCGGTTACATATCGCGATTTTAAGCA